>ARYC01020467.1:0-18192 GCA_000711775.1 Oxytricha trifallax
TTATGACAACTTTCACCAGTCTAGCTTTGAGATTTAAATATAAGTTAAGTAGGAGGTTATCATAGAAGCCGTGTAAATTGAGGAGGAGGTTAAACAACCCACCATACAGCATTAATAAATACCAGCCAAAGTTGACTATTAATGCAAAGAATGCAATAAGGTTTTCCCTTTCAAGTCAACTTATAAGAGACACTTGAGAGATATACACAACGATATGCCAAGGTTATATCTCAAGCATTAAAAGAAAGATGGAATTATGTCTGTGAGTTCTGTGAGAAGCCATATTCTCATACTAGAGACCTCAAAGTGCACTTAAAGAAAAAGCACAATTAAATTTTTGTCTTTATTCATGAATCTACAGGGCATAGATTCCTCTAAAAGAGAAGATCAAGAAACCCAGTGGAGTCTCTTAGAGTTGAAGTCTAGAAGTAAGTTACAATGAAGAAAGCAGTCAAGAACTTTCCAGTCTCTGAGATAAATAAAATTATGGTTAAAATAGAGGCAATGAAGATTCCTATATTAAAAATTATTGACTTAGATTCTTGCTTAGAAAGCTACCTCACTCTTGAAGATAAAATAGAGAAGAGAGTGATTAATGATGAATAATATGCTTATAAGATATATCCTTTCAATTACTTTCTTGCTGATGACAAGTTCCAAATGGAATTTGCTAATGAATATTATGCTCTTTAAAAGGCAAAGTTAAATGAGTGTAGGCATATCATCTAGCTTGATGCTATTTTACTTGGTAAAGATCATGTAGCCTTCAGGCGTCCTTTACTTGAAATGACTTACAGAGAATTCTTATCTGACAATAGATGTCAGAGATAAATTAGCTAGATAGTATAGCAGATAGTTGAAGGGATTGAAGAGCTTCACAAGCTAGTAGGTTATGTTCATAGAGACTTAAAGCCAGAGAACATCATGATGAAATTTCAGCCTCTTAGAGTTTATATTATAGACTTCAACAGAGCTCAAAGAGTGCAAGCCTCTGCATAAGAAAATGTATACGGCACTCCTGGATATTTCCCAGAAAGAGAGGATGGAGAGATGGAGACACGTAATGGGATATCTGGGCTCTAGCAGTAATAACAATAGAGAGCGACATGCCAAGAAACAATTACTTAGCTGCAGAGGTGAGAGAGATTCTAAGCAGAGAATCAAACAATATCTCGATAAAAATAAAATAAATGGAGGTCTCAGAGAACTTGCATACTCAACTATTATCAAGCCAAGCTAAGAGAATTAACAAACAATAGAAACAATCAAACATCAACTTAGAAAGATAAAATTCAGAGAACTGCCACATGACTCTAAGCTTATATTTGTGTGAAAAATCTTAAAAACTCGCTTGCTATACTCACTTAAAAAACTAATATTTAAACATTAAACCCCTACATAAACCCTATTAAAACCCTAATAAAGTATGCACTAATAGTCTACTTTTATCAATCAAAAACTCAATCAAACTACTGAAAGGGTTTTGGGGTTTTGATTGTCATTTAAATATTAATGAAAATATATTTTGTTAAGTTTCGAGTTTCTTTTGACTAAGGGTGTTTGTATGGCCTATTTACTTCATTTTGTAGGATCTGTCCTTTGCTCTTTTTAGTGTCAGTTGGTCTTTTGAATTTACCAATGAGCTTTAATGGCTGTTGTATTTATCTGGACTCTTATAGTGCGCTTCGTCATCATCATTAAAAATACTAAAAAATATTTCTAGTATACTATTTTTAATAATATGGGTTATAAATGGGATAAAACTAATTATTGATGCCGTGTTCTTTATATTTTTACTGAAATTTCAATCTAATTAAAACTTGTTATTCATAAATTTATAAAGTGTAATTTTAATAAGCTATCTATAAACATTTATGTTATAAATAATCAATCAGAAATGTTTATATTTTATCAAGATCGTTATAATCCTTATGGTTAGTGTCTAGTTTGAATTTAATAACTTCAAATTAGTTTTGTTAATTAGAAGTTCCTTCAAATATTTATAAATCTATTTTAGAGTTATAATTATTTTTTAACATTTAATTTTTGCTTATCTTTACATTATACTAAAACTACTCCATATTTATTCAAATAAAATATATTGAAAAGAAATCAAAAATCAATTAATAATTAAGTAGATAATATTTTTCAAAATTTATCGGAATTATAAAAAATAAGTTTGAGAATTCATCTAAAAATATATTCTAAAATCTAACATACTTTTCCTTAATAGACGTTTAAGTTGAGTTTCAATATTGCAGTTAAATTAGATAATAGGAAAATCTATTTATGAAATAAAAATATAATGGTTTAAATTTCTTTTTATTATTTAGTTCACTTCATTGCCAAATAAAATAAAACATCGAGTTATTTTCTTTATAATCCTGCATCTATTATTATTAAAATTGAAATTTCAAGCTTTTTAAAAACTAAATTTGATAAACACTTAAATTCCTATATATTTCTTAGAAATTAAATTTTAAAGGGTTTTTTAAATGACAATTACTTTCTTTACTATTATCGGGATTTTTAATTATATAAAATAATTAATTAATTTGATTGTATAAAAGAAGAACTTTTAGGGAGAAGATTAGCAATTCAAATTTAAACAATTAAAATATATAGACTAAATAGATTATTATATCATAAAACACTTAAGATTTAAAAATCTATTATAAAAATATTTATATTTTCTTACTAATGTCTGACTATTATTGCAATCCCAATTAAAATCTAAATTCAAAGATAACTATATCAATCAATTTCACACACATTAAAGTTTTTAAAGATTATGAGATTTTATTGTACAAAAGTTTTTGATTACTACTGCTATAATCAATAATCTGTCTCTAATTATTATTTTGATTCAAAATCCATTCGATTTCGTCATCCTTTACACTGTCTCTAATTCCATTTGGCCTTTGATACCTATTAGTCTTTTCTTCTTCATTTTTGCCCAAATAGTTAATATCAATGCTTTGATTATTAAGAGTTTATTCATGTCCCGAAAACTAAGGATGCAAAAATGATCCCAATCTAATGACCTCATTATCGCCAACATTATTTTGAGATTAGTAATTTTAATTATACTATTTTCCAAGAATTTCTCTTTCAAATGGATTTAATAAATTAGGAGAATTTCCTCTCTTTAAGTTTATTATAACCTAATCTCCATCTTAAATGGCATTAGGTCTTCTCTTCTTTTTCCTTGATTAAATTTCTCTTAATTTAAGAAGCTTTGAACTAGCTGCACCCTCAGTAGTTGAGAACTTAAACCTGCTGTCTATATGTTCAATAACTTCACTTTGAAATAGCACCGCCTTTTCCATTTGATTCAAGAAGTTAAACATATCACGAGCTTAATCAGCATTAATAGCTACAATTCAGTTTATTATTCTTAATTCAGCATATTAGCGATAGTCATAATAGCTCTTTGCTTCTCGTGCCTCTTTTGCTCTTTGTTTATGATAACACTTTTGATAATATTATTAAAGTTTCCCTTTTAGTTTTGAAGTCTTAACTTATTTAAAACCATAATTGCTGCATTCTTTAACTATTTGTTTAGCATGTTTCTCCTTTCATTTTTTTCTTCATTAGTTTTTAAATCATTGATAGAATATATTTATATATATAGAATCAAGGGGTGTGGGATGTACATAATCTAAAAAAACTTTTTCAACTCCTTATTTTTCATAGTATTCAATAAGTTAGTCCATTTCTTAATTAAGACTGCTAGTTTGATTCTTGTGTTTGATTTGCATAACTTAAATAAAAATGATTTAAAACTTTTTCATATGGAAGGTTGTGTATTTGCACAGTTGTTACACATTTTATAGGAATCTTTGTCTTAGAATTGAGCAAAAACAGATTATGGTTAATAAGGTAGAATTTTTGAGAGTAGAGTAGAAATTTAAAATGTTAAAATAACTATAGGATGCAAATGAATGATTTATTATTTAAAAAAATATCATATCTAGTTACCAACCGAGACAATACCATCTCTGAGGTTGTGGTTGCGGGCGAAAATCTTAATCATGAAACCCCCAGGGCATAGGCTTTCAGCTAAAGCATACTATTCATCAGGTTTTTACGAGGCATTTCTTATTGGGGCTGCAACTACATTAGGAACCTTGTATCCATCTATTCTAATTTTGTAATTTCCTATGCCAAAGATGAAAGCCTTTTCAAAGGCATGTCTGGTTGCATGTCCATTTCCTGATCTAACCTAGCCATCTAAAGTTGTCTTTGTCCAAATAAACTCATCTACATACCTAAACAATAATTATTAAATAGGAATAAAAACTTACGTATAACCTAGCTTTTTCATCTCATTGACACAATTTCTTATTTAGCATTGACTACCCAAATTATAAAAAACCCATCTTTCTGAATCAAGTGAAATGGAATCTAAAAATATATTTACCACTGAGTAAATTATATGAAGGCTTAAACCCTTGTTTAGCATTGACATCAAAGTTATCCCAGGGGGGTCAATTATTATTACATCAAAAAGTCTTCCCCCAAATCTTATCTGGAATTTATGAATCTCTCTCCATAAGTAATGATGTTTAACATCAGCAATGATTGGTATTGATTTCTTATTTGTTAACTTTTGAATTATACTTAAGATCTTAATCTAATTTTCTGATAATTTTGGGTTTTCAATTTCATTTTCATTAAGTTTTTATTCTTGATTACTTTAATTATTATTTTACTTTTAAACTTGGAAACGAATCGATGACTGTTCAATAGTGATATCATCCTTGTCTAATTTAAGATTTTTCATTCCCTGGGTTATTTAGCTAATCGAATTGAATGAAAGGCATTTTTGCATATTTACATACTATTTTGGTTTAAGTCTAAAGTCATCTTAAATTACTGGAAATTTGAATTGCTATTTATTTTCTTTGATACTATTTTTGTCATCAACAACTTTTATGTAGGGGTTGTACATATCGCCAGGGATTATCTGTTTTTGAAGTTCAAGAATTTTATAACTGTTATTAAATTTAATCAAGATGGGATCTTATTTCAATTTATTTAGGTAATTTTGATACATTTCATTCATGTGGTGTTGGGCTATTTCAATGCTTAGTTCATCCTCTTTTAACTTTTTTAGATTTTCCTCATTAGATTATTGCTGAGATTTGCGATCATTCTTAAATTCTTCAAGTTAATAATCCAGATCCATTTTAACTAAATCTTCATTTTCATTTTCCACTTACTCAATTATTATCATTTATTGTTGATCAGCACCTCGTGAGCCCATAATTTCATTGATAAATTTCTTTGAAAACTCTTAATTGCATATTTCTTGGTAAATTTCTAGCTCCACATCTGTGAAAATGCAAAGTTTTGATAGTTTAGATTTGAATTTAATACTATAATTGCTCTATTTTGAAAATTTTCTTTGATTTATCTCATTACCTCATTGTCCCGAATTGGATGGTGTCAACTATCATGCCTGGATTTATTTTTGTATGCTAAAAATGCTTGCTTGTAGTTTTTAATCAAATGGCATTTAAGGCAAAGTATATTAGCTGAATGAAGGGTATGTTTTTTTCTTCCATTTTCTTCTTAGATCATTTTGTTCTGGAGTAATAATATTTTCCTAAATAATTTTATTTTTCTTAGACTTTCCAATTGTGCCATTTAAAGCTGTTCGTTAATTGACCATGGAATTAAACATTCAATTTTCTCAATATGCCAAGCTGTTGAATTCAAATTATCTGACTATAGTAAATTTTTAAGTTTTTATTCCGAGATTTTAGTGTTAGATTAGTTTATTTGCTTTGATTCTTAATTAATCAATATTCTAAGAAGTTTTTTATTAATTAAAAGTTCTGTTTTTTCTTTAATTGAAACTAGGAAAGTTATTGCTTCGTAATATGAGAAACAACTAATAGAAATAGCCTGAATTCTTGGAACACATCTACTAAAAGCCAGAACCTCGTAAAAAAGAGCAGATAATATTGCCAATGCTCTTCTTGATATGAACAGATTGATTCAAGCGCTACTTTGGATTTTCTAATTGATATCACATTAGGGAAATGTTAGGACATTATAGTGCTGGGCTTTTAATTTGCCTGATTTAAGTTTGATGCTCTTGGTCACGATTTGATAGAGTGCAAATAAAATGCGCTAAAATTACTCTTAAAGGGTTTTGAGAATCCCGTTTCAAGCCTTTTATTTAAGTTTAATAGCCGAAGATATGAAGTGAGTTGAACGTGGTAAGCTTATTAAACTCTGAATTAAACTCTCAAAGCACAAAAGCTCATAGAACTATGCAATCATTAGGAGAATGAGACTGGGCAGTTTTCCTTGTTGAGACTTGTCAAGATTTGAGAAAACACTTATTAACAATTTCCCTTATAAAGAAGCTCATGCAATCTTTAAAGAAGTAAATAAGATTAACTTTCTCTTCTATCTATCTAAATTGTTAGTAGAAACTCTTTTTTATCATGAACCAGCATATCAAGATACTCCCAAAGAGCTTTAGTTTAGAATGGAGTTTGAAGTTAAGAAGTGATTGACCTAGATTATTTTTAAATTGCGGGATCTCATTGCAAATTCTATGATGAGTTGGATAGCCAATAAAATTCATATCCATGTGAATTGCTAATAGGTAAATCTTTCTAAGAGAATACATTGTATCATGTAAAGAAGTTTTTATTATTCAAAACCTCCGAGACCTCCAGAACCGCCGAGACCTCCGGGACCTCCGGAACCTCCGAGACCTCCATCAGTTTTATGCCTTCCAATCCTAGTAATATATATTTCTATAAATAATAGAAAATTTACCTTTCTCGAGAAGATTGTGAGTTTAATTCATTTGACTTCAAGGTCCATTCCATCTTGAGTACTCAATAGTCATTTTATATTCTTCCGCTTTTCATTATTTTACCTAATAGGGTCCATTATAAAACTCTGCTACTAGACAATCTTAAGTTCAAGGCAAATTATTGTCAATAATAGAAATAGAAGAGAAGATTATCAAAGGAACATTTTGAAGTGCCTCATAAATACAAATCTAAAGAGGATAGTTGATTTGTTATTAACCAACTTTGAAAGTCTAAGAGTAATTTTTTAACAAATTATTACAAAGCATCAATAATACCAAAAGTCAAAATGACTTTGCTACCTCATTCTGGACCTTGCATGGATATTTATCAAAAAAATATTGTTGCACAAAATCCTTGTCCTTACAAATTCTTCGTTTGACATTTTCCTTGCATTCAAGTATATAATTTCATTCCTAAGGGAATATAATTACTGTAAAAAGTTCAATACTTGCTGCACAAGTAATAAAAAACGTAAGGAAACCTGCTAAAAAATAGTTTAGCACACCATTAATAGTTATTTTTATGAAGAATTTGTGATAGTTCTTTTAATTGCACGTGAACTTAGGGTTCTCTTTAATTTGCTGTTAAGTTAATTTGTGAAAGTTCATCCTACATCGATTTCATAGCTTGTTGTAAATTTCCCTTTAATGAACGCAAATAATTTCTCTACTGGAGCAAGGTCAAATTAGTATGGCCCTAAAAATAATGTTGATATTTTCAGCATGTTAAGCTTTTCTCTCAGGTAACTACTCCTATGATAGGAAGCATTGTCAAGCATAAGTACATGATTTTCACGCCAGTTATGATTTAACCTTTCCAGAGCTTATATGAGTTGAAGAATAAAAAATAGACTCCTACGCTATTGTTCTTCCCTTTAAAGAGTTGAAAGTACACCCTCCCATCACTGCAAAGGGCTGCAATAAGGCCTATCTGCTGATATCTTTTTGAATCCGTGCAAAACAATTATTGAAACTTCGGTCCCCAAGCCTTCTCATTTTGTTTGCTAAATTATATAGAACTCTCATCAATATTGACAAGAATTTTCCCCTAGCTAAGCAGTCTAACGTAGTGAACAGCAGCATGTGCTCGCTGCTTTATACTATCAGATGCTATCGATCTTTAGCTTAGGTAAGAAACCTTTTTTGGGAGCATATTTAAAGCTTTTCACAAGAATTTTCATACTTGCTACGTCTTAAATTTGAAGTTCATTTTGTCCTTGAGATAGTCTTGAATTGAGCTTGGCTTAATCAATGTATTCCCATTTTTGATAAATTTCATGATGAGTTTCTGAGCTACTAAGCTCAACCCAAATCTTTTTTTGTTTTCATGGCTTTCATGCTTTTATAAATCATTCAAAGTCAAATTTTTGATAGTCCTAGCTTAACCAATTGATATCTTATACTAGCTTTTTAAGGCATTCAATGTCATCTTGTTCTGTCTCACCATCAAACAGACTCTTTCCAAATTAGACCAAGAATTAAACCTCAATTTAATTTTTTTCCAGGCCAGAGGGAAATGTGTTTAAAACTTAGAGTTGTCATAATCAGCCAGCCCACTATTTTGAGAAGTTTGCTTGCCTTAACTTTATATGAACCGTCTAATCAGAGATGACATTTAATGTTTAATCCATTTCCAGTCATTTGAACAAATTCATTGATTTGAGCTATTCCTGGAAACTTTTTCCAAAGCTCTCCAATAGATCTTGCCATCTCTTCGATGAGACTTTGATTTAATTCTTATCCATCCTTGATTATAGAAGCTGAATCTAGGGCATCAATTCTGGAATAAAAGATTTGAAAGTTGAATTCCCTCTAATCCAGAAACTCTTACTAAGCTTTTTTCTAATTAATTTAAAGTTTGAGAATCGAGATTGAAACAGCTCAAATCCAATAACCCATGCTCTTAAGAATCTATAAAAGTGCAGTATGTAAGCTTATAATCTATAGAGACTTAAAGCTCCCCAGTTTCAAGAGCTGATTCATTAAAATTGTCTTCTTGGTTTATATGCCCTCCAAGATAATGCCTAAGATCACTCTATCTTAGTTTCTCCATATTTAGTATGAAATAACTTTTATTATTAATTAAAAGTTTTAAACATAAAATGATTATTTTATAAATAATTCCATTTACGGAAAAACTATTTCTTTCACGGCGAAGATGATTTACTTCCTAGCACAAGAATTATATCTAAAACAATTTTACCTCAACCTTCATGTAATATATTATAAATTTATTATTAAATAGGGAGGCATTCACCTTAACCATGAACTCATTAGTAAATGTTCATTAGCTCAGAGAGAAGATTGGGATCAAGAAGGAGTTCTACGACTTCCTAGTCCAAGAGTGTGGGGCTTACATTCCCAAGCTCTAATGCACAAACGTGTACTTCCTTCGGTCTATAATTAATGGAGAAAAAGAGGTAAACATCTAATTTTTAATAATCAGTTAGCATTTGAAAAGGACAGATGTTATTGTCGCTGCCGTGCCACAGATTGAAGGCTTGATAGTAGAGGACTTCCTAGAATATGCTTCAACAAAGTCCTCAATTATGAGATACCTACCCGATTAGAGCGACTAGCTCCATCTCGATAAGAGGTGGATATGTGACATTTTAATGTCACTAGACAAGGATTGGGTAAATTAGAAGGTAACTGATGCAAAGAGAAATAGAAGAGCAAAACAAGATCAAACCTAAGGATTACTAGTTTCAATGAGGCCTGAATTTGCTAAGGCATTGGAAGAATCGTTGAGTTTTAGTGGTAAAAATTATGTTTTTAACAAATATTATTAGTACACAAAGAGAGATCAGCTTACTTAATGAAGCCAACTGCATCAAGAAAAAGAAGGGCTAAAGAAATCGAAGAAGTCAAGCAGGAGGAGTAAAATTTGAGTGAGAGTAAATAAAGATATCTGGAAGTTAATAAAAGAATGCGAAATGATTTTGACCAGATGAACAATGAGCTTCAAGACTTAGGCCAGTATAAGAACTTGGTCATGCAATTAATGGGTGCTGGGGTCATTGATGAGGACGGAAACCCCTTAGCAAATAGCCAAAACAATAGTTCCAGAATGCTCTGAAATTAAACTTGGGGTTTGATTATTGAATAAGAACTTAACTTTTATTTAAAATTTTGAAAAATAATCATCTTTCAGGGTTGATTGTTAACAATCATTGATCATAAACTTAAATTCATTCTTCAACTAGGATTCTTAAGAAACAGCGATTTTCATAAAATATGCGAATTAGTCTGCAACTTGTGATTTTAGGAACCATCTTACGATGAGATAGACTTTGCTAGGGAAGCCATGTCTCCATGTCCGGCTTAGAATTTTAGGTATCAGATTCGCTGCTTATCTCAAGTTCATTAGGTTGATCATTATAGGAATGCTCACCCTACCTTAGAGACAGTTTCCCTAGAATCAACTTTTTATCAGATGCTGATATTCTTTTATGGTTCATGCTCATGCTAGCTCGAGGAAATAATCTGGTCTCGTCAACGGGGTGAACAACGAAGAATCAAAGGGTTTTGGGTCAGAATTTTTAAAAATTTGAGTTGGTAGTTCATCTATGCTTCTCATGCTGTGCTTTAACTCTTCTTTTGAGTCGAATAGCTTTCTAGCAGTCTTCAAAATTTCCCCATTTTATCTCGGCACCTGTTAATGGTGCTTTGATTTTTAATCGCAATGATCTGAAATGGCAGTGACAATAGGAGTCGTAGAATCAGAAAAACTTGCATCATTTTCTTTGTTCAAATGTTAAGCATGTTTAGATGCTTCAATCTGATTCAGCTGCATTTCTGAAGAGCAGGGAACCTATGTTTCAATCTAAGCTTGGTTCTCATATTCTTGGGACAATCCTTGATGAAGTTTTAGAAGTCGAAAATGATTTTCATTGTCTTTCTATTCTTGTTTTAGTCTTACAAGCTATTAAATGGTGCTGGTATTTCTTTGCTGTAGACCAGGAGTGCCACTATCCTTTGTTATCGAGTCTCCCAACTCTACCTACTATTTGATCTTAAACTCGTCTATGAAATATATCAGCCATAATTAAATATAGCCCACCATTCTTTTCGATCTCTTAAGAAGTTTTAATGTCTGTACCTCGACCTTATGTCTCAGATAACATATACACGCCAAATTTCCCATGTTTATCTCTCGTGCATAGACCACTTTCCAAGGTAGCTTCAATTCTACATCCACGTTAAAGCTTCCCTGAAACAAAGGATATTTTACTCTACTTTTTCAACCAATTCTCAAGCATCTGGTAGGAAGAGCTAGCGACAATTATGATTGGTACTAAGCTTGAATACTTTTAAATAATGCAATCAAGCTTTTTAAAGTAATCCTAAATGCCTGCGACGACTACTTCGTCTGCCAAGTGCTGCTTCTTATTCCCATTAATTGAGCTTATCACTGGGAAATCAATTTCCTCTGCTTTAAAAAATGTTTCTATTATCTACTTTTCTTTCATCCGTAGTCTAGATCCAGTCATAGCTATCAGTTGCTTTGCTTTAAGCGCATGTTTAATAAAACTAAGCATTGACGGAACAGCTCCATCAAACAGAATCCAATCATGCTCATCAATTACAATTGAAGAATGGGCCAGTAGACTTTGAAATTCTGGATCTAAGCAATAGGTTTCGAAATCCATTTGAGTAAGGTAATACAATCCACTTTTATTCTCATACTCATTGACATTTTCTTAGGTTGAACTATTGAATAAGAGTCTCAAACTATCGTTCATCTCTTTGTATAAGATGATCATTCTTCCCAATGATGAAGACAGGACTCTCATGTTTCTTTGCCAAATAGATGACTGAGCAAGTAGTAAGCAAAGTTTTACCGTTTCCCATTCCTAAATTGATAAAAAGTCTCTTGTAGGATGATTCAAGTATGTAATTTAAGCATAGGGTTTGGAGAGACAGTAACTTAAATTAGAGATATTTTTCAAATTATTTCTAAAAATCTGAAGTTTTGAAGGCAGTCTTATAGCCAGAGTTTACAAATTTTATCACAGATTGATCTTCCCCATTCCTCTCTATCAATTGTTAAAGTGCTTGCTACTTTTGCTCTTTTGTGAATTAATTGGCAGATTTGGGAAGTGAAAGCATCTAATCGAGATTTCAAGAGTTACCAAGCAGTAGATCGTCTATCACTTTACTGCAATCTTCCTGCTTTTTTTCTACCATTAAGTAGCAAATGTCTTAGGCCATCTTTAATATATCTTCCAATTTTTTTACCCATATGCAGTTATTCGTGGTAAGGAGTTAAGCGAGCCTCTTCAAAAAGCTTATGTACAAGCTTTGATTGAGAAAATCCCACTTATTATTGAATATTTCTCTCATTCCCATAAGAAACTATTTCAATTAATCTTCACTCTGAGCTTAACTTAGGGAACTGATGGCAATAATATACTAAACAACTTCGATTGGAACACCTCTGATGAGCCCTAGACCATGATCCTCTTTCATCACTCTTATGAACGGTTTGTTTAAGATGAAAAGCGTACCTGGAAGAAGCCTGACAACTTAGAAATCGACAAACCACTGCTAGAAAAGACTAGTCATCATTGAGACGACGCCAATGTTTTTGGCAATAAGGTTGTCCAATTCAACAGAGTACTCTACAAACTCCTGGATTTCGTTGACAAAGATGAAGCTAGCTAAACCCAGAGATGTAAGAATATCCGGCCTAGTAGCAAGCAGGCACATCGATGATCTTATCAGTTCACTGTCGATTGCGATATTCTCGTTGTTATAAAAGAGTAGAGAAGATACAAAAAGTCTTGTCTTCACCTGAAATGAATCTCTAATGCTGACACACAGCTCATGGCATATTCGGAAGAGTCCATCCAAATTCAAATTCGAGCAGGAATTTTTCAAATGCCTCAAAAAGTCTATAAGGCTTGACTATTTCTGGCATGAATGGCCTACAGGAACTTAAACCTGTCATCAGCTGGAAGGAACATAAACTCTCGTAAACAGTTGGCAGTTATTTCTCGTTGCAGAGTTTCTCCAAGATTTTCATTTTTCAACTTTAAATTATAATGCTGAGTGTCCTTCAAACTAGTGTTGTCAGTCAAAAATGTTTCACTTGAGGGTAAAGTCTTTTAGCCTCGTTAAGTAATCAAGTTGGCTTAAACCACCAATGCTCTTGGCTCTGTTGGAATGTGAGAACTTTTGCTGCTATTGGTTCAGAATGAACTTACTTATGAATCTAGGGATGTCACTTGACCCCAAAAGTGGCTTAAATTCAGGAAGCTTGAGAACCTCGCTCATGTTATAATCATGCTCTGGTAGAACCTCCTTGACACGATCGATCAGGTAAGGATATTGAGGTCTGCCTTTTTTGCCACCGAGCTATTTTGAGCAAGGAATATTGAAGTCTGATTGAATCACCGAGCTCTAATTCTTTCCCTCTATGATGTTTTCGTCTATCTGGTGTTGTGTCTCGAATGGTTATGGTAGATCCGATGTATCATTGGTCTAGTTGGGTTGGATTTCAGTCATGAAGATTAACCGCTACTTTTGAAAGTTGAGTATTAATTTAGGAATTTGAATTTTAAATTTAAGAATACTAATCAAAATTTTTAAATACTTAATAGCATACTTAATTCAAACTTAAAGTTCTTAAATGCTTTTATAGCCTTAAAACCCACGTTATATGAAGTCAATTCATTTTAAATGGGCACAATCATCACTTGTCATAATGCAAGGGACCCTGATTGTTTCTACCCATATTGGTTGTTGAAATGACCATGAGTAGAAATCTTGCCTATGAACATCCTGTGAGGGAAGATCAAATCTGGACAATGTAATCGCATGAGATTTGTTGACCATTGGCTTAATATTATAGAAAATGTAAATCCTCATTACATGCCCAAGTTTTTCTCAAACTCTTATGACTTTAATCCCTATATTATTGTTAAAGAGTTGGGGAGATGATAAAGAATTTAGAAAGAAAGTTTGAGCCATCGAAGGTCATCCTTTACTGATGGCAGTTAATTAAGAGACTTAAGTGGTGGGCAATGATGATCTCACAGTAAATGAAGGCAAAATTACCAAACTTAAAGTTAATGGAGATTATAACAAAATCAGTTATAGACAATATTAAATTGCATCTGAGGAGAATTTTGCTGGTATCGATAGCATGTGACCTACTTGCCTAGAATTTAATAAAAAGGCAATGAAAGTCTAGAGCTGAGTGAGAATATATAAATGGTGCTTAATTCAAACCACTTAATAGATGATATAATCTAGATTAATTATTTTCTTTCACTCTACTCTCAAAAATTCTACCTTATCTTATTTAAAATATTACAGATTCCCTCTCAACTTTAACAACTAAATATAAACTTAATAATTAAGTTTATCTTAGATTCAAATTATTAAATATTTTTATTATAAAATTTATATTACATAAGTATAGACAAAAAGTGAAAGAGTTTATCTACAATTAAATATGAAATGAACTTATATTCTCAAATTAATTAAGTATTTAATCATATTTAGAAAAATTTTTTATACATATAAAAGTTTTGAAAAAAATTTAGACAGGATCATTACATTCCTATATGGACTATATATTTTTTTAAATATAATTCAAATTATTGTTCTAAGTTATAACAAAAGATTAATTTTTATAATAGTTTATATAAATTAAATATTTAAATTTAGCTGAAAAAAAATAAATAGCAAACATATTTTTAAAATAGAACAAGCTTTTTATTAATTATAACAAATATAAAATAAAAAATTATATTTAAGAATATAATTTTTCGAAAATATTGCAAACCTCGCTTTGTGTTTAATGGTTAAAATCAAATAAATTTAACATATCAATGTTTAATACTAAAATCAAACCATCAATCTTAGTCGTGACGTAGACGTATCTGAGTGAGTTGATGTGGCAATTCTGTGACGTGGCAGTCGTGAAGTAGAAAACTCCGAAAAAACCATTCTCACTATTACCTAGTCTTCTCCCAAAATCAAGATGTCATCCCAGTTTATACCTGGGGACAGAGCTTGTGAGATCCAACTATATAACAGAAGATGGAGAAAAACGCTTACCGGTCCCACCGCTGCTGGGAAACATAATCCCTACTCTTTCGCTGTGGTAGCTTCAGCACTCTAACCCGGTTTGGGAGAAAAATCCT
The DNA here is from genome assembly GCA_000711775.1 of Oxytricha trifallax. NCBI lineage: Eukaryota > Ciliophora > Spirotrichea > Sporadotrichida > Oxytrichidae > Oxytricha > Oxytricha trifallax. The sequence continues at coordinate 14,998 of ARYC01020467.1, forward strand.
TATCGTTCGCTTCAGTGATTTTCGTCTTCTCACTTTCGAAGGCAGAGCGTACCTTCATTCTGCTCCCTATTGCCTAGGAAACTGAACTCAAGCCAGGTAACTCATCTAGTGCAGGGAAATCTTAGGATCCAGTTCACTCGAAGAGTATACGCAGACAAATTGAACCCCGCCGACTGGTCTCTCATGCGTTGCGCCCAGCAACCTCCTACCTGCCCTCGATAGGTCTTAGTGTAGTAGAAAGCTCTATCAGAAAGTCCCAAGTGGTTGGTACCACCTAGCACTTAACTTTCTAATTTAATAATTTGCATACCTCGCTTTACTTCAGAGAAGTATTATAAATATTATATTACCATTATATATAAAAAAAATATTGAATTATTGAAATTATGTTTTAATACTAATTGTTGAATTATTAAAATTATATTTTTATTTAAAATAATATTATGAAAATAAAATTTAATTATATAGATTCTTTAACTTATATAATTGATATATTCGCACTTGATTAATTTTAAATTGCAGTAGACAGTTCTATAATTTAACTTATGCCAGTATAATTAATATAATTTATTAAATATTTAGGACATAGGTACATCACTTTATGAAATGATTAAATAATGGAAAGTATTGAAGTTTATCAGGTTAAGATGCTAATATATAATTAAATTTAATTATAAAAATTTCATAATAAATTATTGCTATATATTAGAATTATTTGGATCATATTATGGATTTTGATTCTAGCTTAAAGATCATTGGATAGAATGTAAATATATACAATATTTCAATAAAAAGATTTTCTATTATCATATTATAGATTTTGAACTCATTTCATTATTTCAAAGTAAAAATATTTAGTAATGCTAGTTTTTTTTAATATCTCCATAAATTATGAATTGGAAAGAACATAGATGTATTTAAAATTAAAATTTGTACATATTAAAATTGATTATGATGTTAAGAAATTATTATAATATATTATTTATTAATTATCTATAAATTAGTCATATTAAAAGTTATTATGTATAAGACTCTGAAAATTTACTTTAATATAAATATATTAATACTATATTTTTTAAGTTGAGAATTAATATCACAAAATAACATTTCAATCCAAATCAAAGTATTCTTAATTAAAATTCTTAAAAAAATTTTCTGAGCATTATTCTTAAATTAGTAAATCATAACTGATTTTATTTTCTTATTTTTCAAATGAATTTAATTAAATTTATTATTATATAATTAAAGTAAACAAAAATATAAATATGATTTTTTATTTTTAAGTATAAAGTATTTCTTAGTAAGCAATTAATTGTTAAAATTTATTATATATCAATCTAGCTAGTTAGGTTTTTTGTTAACATGCTTGTCAGAGGAATAGTTAGTATCAAATTTACTTAACCTGAATAAGTAAGAAAATAAAAATAACTTTCATAATATTATTTAGAATTAAAATCCAATTTAAATAAGAAGATGCATAAATATAATAAAATTAGTAAGTTTTTAGCATTGAAATTTATTCTGGAGATCAATTCAGTAAGAAAATTCATGAAAATAATAATAATAATAATAATAATAATAATAATAATAATAATAATAATAATAATAATAATAATAATAATAATAATAATAATAATAATAATAATAAATGATAATAATAATAATAATAATAATAATAATAATAATAATAATAATAATAATAATAATAATAATAATAATAATAATAATAATAATAATAATAATATAAAATTTAAATTGATGTAAATGCTATATATAATAATTATAAATTAATTTTTTTATAGGAAAACTAATATCTCGTAATATGAATTAAATTGAGCTTTGTTGTAATTTTTAAATGAATATACAAATAAGAAAGTCTTTAAAATGATCAATAGTAGTTTCAAAGATATACAAAAGACTTATATATATAAAGAGAATTAAGTGGATTGATCGTGAATTTGAGAAATTAATGCAAGAATATATATGAAAAGCATCGTTTAAAGCATCAATATCAGTCTTAATGTCTTCTTGATTCTCCTCATTTTCATGATCTTCAACTTTTCTTGTAGTTGTTCAAAGTACTAAAAACATTCGCGTTATGATCCTGATCTTTGAGTCGTCAAAAACCCCAGCTCTACTGGTGCTATAGCTGCAACCTCAGCCACTTCTTTCTTTAAGAGCATCATATTCAGATTCTTTCAGGAGGAGGAGACTCCATTATGTTTAGTCAAAATTTTAAAAATTAGAGATATTTAATAAATTAAATCAGTCTGAGCTTTAATTAATAAATTTAAGCCTAAAATTATTTAAGACATCTCTATTAAAATCTCTCTATAAATTAAAGCTATCAGTTTAATCAAATATAGTTAAGCATTAAAACTTAAAAAGTTTTAATCAGACTGATTTAATTTATTAATATCTCTAATTTTTAAAATTTTGGCTAAACATAATGGAGTCTCCTCCTCCTGAAAGAATCTGAATATGATGCTCTTCAAGAAAGAAGTGGCTGAGGTTGCAGCTGTAGCACCAGTAGAGCTGGAGGTTTTGACGACTCAAAGATCAGGATCATAACGCGAGTGTTTTTAGTACTTTGAACAACTACAAGAAAAGTTGAAAATCAAGAAGATGAGGAGAATTAAGAAGAAATTAAGACTGATATTGATGCTTTAAACGATGCTTTTCATATATATTCTTGCATTAATTTCTCAAATTCACGATCAATCCACTTAATTCTCTTTATATAAATTAATAAATTATTTACACAAAACGTAATTCACCAAGAGTCTCAATACATTTGACTAAAATAATTAATTTTAATTAGAATAAAAGACACGCTAAATTTAAAATTATAATTGTGCAGATAACATTTATTTAATTATAAAGTTATTTAATCCATTCAATATAAATATAAGGACAATTGCAACTTGAATGATTCAAAGATATAATTTCTCGTCAATTTTATTGATCTTTTTTTTTTAATTTTAAATTTTCAAACAATTTGATTTATTATAATTGAAAAAAAGATAAATAAATTTAATTTATAAATATTATTGATGTAAAACTTCAACTTAAACTTCAATATTAATTTAAATATGATTTTTTTAAAAAATTTTATACGAAATTTATTCTACAAAAAATTAAATAGTATCAGAATTTAAAAATTTATTTCGATATTAATTCTTCTAAAGTTTTTAA
>ARYC01020468.1:0-11400 GCA_000711775.1 Oxytricha trifallax
TGGTCTCGTCAAAGGGGGTGAACAACGAAGAATCAAAGGGTTTTGGGTCAGTATTTTTAAAAATTTGAGTTGGTAGTTCATCTATGCTTCTCATGCTGTGCTTTAACTCTTCTTTTGAGTCGAATAGCTTTCTAGCAGTCTTCAAAATTTCCCCTTTTTATCTCGGCACCTGTTAATGGTGCTTTGATTTTTAATCGCAATGATCTGAAATGGCAGTGACAATAGGAGTCGTAGAATCAGAAAAACTTGCATCATTTTCTTTGTTCAAATGTTAAGCATGTTTAGATGCTTCAATCTGATTCAGCTGCATTTTTGAAGACAGGGAACCTATGCTTCAATCTAAGCTTAGTTCTCATATTATTGGGACAATCCTTGATGAAGTTGTAGATGTCTAAAGTCATTTTTATTGTCTTTCTATTCTTGTTTTAGTCTTACAAGCTATTCAATGGTGCTGGTATTTCCTTGGCTGTAGACCAGGTTGTGCCACTATCCTTTGTTATCGAGTCTCCAAAATCTACCTACTATTTGATCTTAAACTCGTCTATGAAATATGTCAGCCATAATTAAGTATAGCCCACCATTCTTTTCGATCTCTTAAGAAGTTTTAATGTTTGTACCTCGACCTTATGTCTCAGATAACATATACACGCCAAATTTTCCATTGCATAGACCACTTTCCAAGGTAGCTTCAATTCTACAATCACGTTAAAGCTTCCCTGAAACAAAGGATATTTTACTCTACTTTTTCAATCAATTCTCAAGCATCTGGTAGGAAGAGCTGGCGACAATTATGATTGGTACTAAGCTTGAATACTTTTAAATAATGCAATCAAGCTTTTTAAAGTAATCCTAAATGCCTGCGACGACTACTTCGTATGCCAAGTGCTGCTTCTTATTCCCATTAATTGAGCTTATTACTGGGAAATCAATTTCCTCTGCTTTAAAAAATGTTTCTATTATCTACTTTTCTTTCATCCGTAGTCTAGATCAAGTCACAGCTATCAGTTGCTTTGCTTTAAGTGCATGTTTAATAAGGCTAAGCATTGACGGAACAGCTCCATCAAACAGAATCCAATCATGCTCATCAATTACAATTGAAGAATGGGCCAGTAGACTTTGAAATTCTGGATCTAAGCAATAATAGGTTTCGAAATCCATTTGAGTAAGGTAATACAATCCACTTTTATTCTCATACTCATTGACATTTACTCTTAGGTTGAACTATTGAATAAGAGTCTCAAACTATCGTTCATCTCTTTGTATAAGATGATCATTCTTCCCAATGATGAAGACAGGACTCTCATTTTTCTTTGCCAAATAGATGACTGAGCAAGTAGTAAGCAAAGTTTTACCGTTTCCCATTCCTAAAATTGATAAAAAGTCTCTTGTTGGATGATTCAAGTATGTAATTTAAGCATAGGGTTTGGAGAGGCAGTAACTTAAATTAGAGATATTTTTCAAATTATTTCTAAAAATCTGAAGTTTTGAAGGCAGTCTTATAGCCAGAGTTTACAAATTTTATCACTGATTGATCTTCCCCATTCCTCTCTATCAATTGTTAAAGTGCTTGCTACTTTTGCTCTTTTGTGAATTAATTAGCTGATTTCGGAAGTGAAAGCATCTAATCGAGATTTCAAGAGTTACCAAGCAGTAGATCGTCTATCACTTTACTGCAATCTTCCTGCTTTTTTTCTACCATTAAGTAGCAATGTCTTAGGCCATCTTTAATATATCTTCCAATTTTTTTACCCATATGCAGTTATTCGTGGTAAGGAGTTAAGCGAGCCTCTTCAAAAAGCTTATGTATAAGCTTTGATTGAGAAAATCCCACTTATTATTGAATATTTCTCTCATTCCCATAAGAAACTATTTCAATTAATCTTCACTCTGAGCTTGACTTAGGGAACTGATGGCAATAATGTACTAAACAACTTCGATTGGAACACCTCTGATGAGTCCTAGACCATGATCCTCTTTCATCACTCTTATGAACGGTTTGTTTAAGATGAAAAGCGTACCTGGAAGAAGCCTGACAACTTAGAAATCGACAAACCACTGCTAGAAAAGGCTAGTCATCATTGAGACGACTCCAATGTTTTTGGCATTAAGGTTGTCCAATTCAACAGAGTACTCTACAAACTCCTGGATTTCGTTGACAAAGATGAAGCTAGCTAGACCCAGAGATGTAAGAATATCCGGCCTGGTAGCAAGCAGGCACATCGATGATCTTATCAGTTCGCTGTCGATTGCGATATTCTCGTTGTTATAAAAGAGTAGAGAAGCTACAAAAAGTCTTGTCTTTACCTGAATTGAATCTCTAATGCTGACACACAGCTCATGGCATATTCGGAAGAGTCCATCCAAATTCAAATTCGAGCAGGAATTTTTCAAATGCCTTAAAAAGTCTATAAGCTTTGACTATTTCTGGCATGAATGGCCTCCAGGAACTTAAACCTGTCATCAGCTGGAAGGAACATAAACTCTCTTAAACAGTTGGCAGTTATTTCTCGTTGCAGAGTTTCTCCAAGATTTTCATTTTTCAACTTTAAATTATAATGCTGAGTGTCCTTCAAACTAGTGTTGTCAGTCAAAAATGTTTCACTTGAGGGTAAAGTCTTTTAGCCTCGTTAAGTAATCAAGTTGGCTTAAACCACCAATGCTCTTGGCTCTGTTGGAATGTGAGAACTTTTGCTGCTATTGGTTCAGAATGAACTTACTTATGAATCTAGGGATGTCACTTGACCCCAAAAGTGGCTTAAATTCAGGAAGCTTGAGAACTCGCTCATGTTATAATCATGCTCTAGTAGAACCTCCTTGACACGATCGATCAGGTAAGGATATTGAGCACCTTAATATAGAGAAGGTCTGCCTTTTTTGCCACCGAGCTATTTTGAGCAAGGAATATTGAAGTCTGATTGATCACCGACCTCTAATTCTTTCCCTCTATGATGTTTTCGTCTATCTGGTGTTGTGTCTCGAATGATTATGGTAGATCCGATGTATCATTGGTCTAGTTGGGTTGGATTTCAGTCATGAAGATTAACCGCTAATTTTGAAAAGTTGAGTATTAATTTAGGAATTTGAATTTTAAATTTAAGAATACTAATCAAAATTTTTAAATACTTAATAGCATACTTAATTCAAACTTAAAGTTCTTAATGCTTTTATAGCCTTAAAACCCACGTTATATGAAGTCAATTCATTTTAAATGGGCACAATCATCACTTGTCATAATGCAAGGGACCCTGATTGTTTCTACCCATATTGGTTGTTGAGATGACCATTAGTAGAAATCTTGCCTATGATCATCCTGTGAGGGAAGATCTAATCTGGACGATGTAATTGTACGAGATTTGTTGACCATTGGCTTATTATTAAAGAAAATGTAAATCCTCATTACATGCCCAAGTTTTTCTCAAAACAGCCTCTTCGCTTTCCCCCTACTCTCATGCTGACTTTAATCCCTATATTATTGTTAAAGAGTTGGGGAGATGATAAATAATTTAGAAAGAAAGTTTGAGCCATCGAAGGTCATCCTTTACTGATGTCAGTTAATTAAGAGACTTAAGTGTTGGGCCATGATGATCTCACAGTAAATGAAGGCAAAATTACCAAACTTAAAGTTAATGGAGATTATAACAAAATCAGTTATAGACAATATTAAATTGCATCTGAGGAGAATTTTGCTGGTATCGATAGCATGTGACCTACTTGCCTAGAATTTAATAAAAAGGCAATGAAAGTCTAGAGCTGAGTGAGAATATATAAATGGTGCTTAATTCAAACCACTTAATAGATGATATAATCTAGATTAATTATTTTCTTTCACTCTACTCTCAAAAATTCTACCTTATCTTATTTAAAATATTACAGATTCCCTCTCAACTTTAACAACTAAATATAAACTTAATAATTAAGTTTATCTTAGATTCAAATTATTAAATATTTTTATTATAAAATTTATATTACATAAGTATAGACAAAAAGTGAAAGAGTTTATCTACAATTAAATATGAAATGAACTTATATTCTCAAATTAATTAAGTATTTAATCATATTTAGAAAAATTTTTTATACATATAAAAGTTTTGAAAAAAATTTAGACAGGATCATTACATTCCTATATGGACTATATATTTTTTTAAATATAATTCAAATTATTGTTCTAAGTTATAACAAAAGATTAATTTTTATAATAGTTTATATAAATTAAATATTTAAATTTAGCTGAAAAAAAATAAATAGCAAACATATTTTTAAAATAGAACAAGCTTTTTATTAATTATAACAAATATAAAATAAAAAATTATATTTAAGAATATAATTTTTCGAAAATATTGCAAACCTCGCTTTGTGTTTAATGGTTAAAATCAAATAAATTTAACATATCAATGTTTAATACTAAAATCAAACCATCAATCTTAGTCGTGACGTAGACGTATCTGAGTGAGTTGATGTGGCGAAATTCCGTGACGTGGCAGTCATGAAGTAGAAAACTTCGAAAAAACCATTCTCACTATTACCTAGTCTTCTCCCAAAATCAAGATGTCATCCCAGTTTATACCTGGGGACAGAGCTTGTGAGATCCAACTATATAACAGAAGATGGAGAAAAACGCTTACCGGTCCCACCGCTGCTGGGAAACATAATCCCTACTCTTTCGCTGTGGTAGCTTCAGCACTCTAACCCGGTTTGGGAGAAAAATCCTTATCGTTCGCTTCAGTGATTTTCGTCTTCTCACTTTCGAAGGCAGAGCGTACCTTCATTCTGCTCCCTATTGCCTAGGAAACTGAACTCAAGCCAGGTAACTCATCTAGTGCAGGGAAATCTTAGGATCCAGTTCACTCGAAGAGTATACGCAGACAAATTGAACCCCGCCGACTGGTCTCTCATGCGTTGCGCCCAGCAACCTCCTACCTGCCCTCGATAGGTCTTAGTGTAGTAGAAAGCTCTATCAGAAAGTCCCAAGTGGTTGGTACCACCTAGCACTTAACTTTCTAATTTAATAATTTGCATACCTCGCTTTACTTCAGAGAAGTATTATAAATATTATATTACCATTATATATAAAAAAAATATTGAATTATTGAAATTATGTTTTAATACTAATTGTTGAATTATTAAAATTATATTTTTATTTAAAATAATATTATGAAAATAAAATTTAATTATATAGATTCTTTAACTTATATAATTGATATATTCGCACTTGATTAATTTTAAATTGCAGTAGACAGTTCTATAATTTAACTTATGCCAGTATAATTAATATAATTTATTAAATATTTAGGACATAGGTACATCACTTTATGAAATGATTAAATAATGGAAAGTATTGAAGTTTATCAGGTTAAGATGCTAATATATAATTAAATTTAATTATAAAAATTTCATAATAAATTATTGCTATATATTAGAATTATTTGGATCATATTATGGATTTTGATTCTAGCTTAAAGATCATTGGATAGAATGTAAATATATACAATATTTCAATAAAAAGATTTTCTATTATCATATTATAGATTTTGAACTCATTTCATTATTTCAAAGTAAAAATATTTAGTAATGCTAGTTTTTTTTAATATCTCCATAAATTATGAATTGGAAAGAACATAGATGTATTTAAAATTAAAATTTGTACATATTAAAATTGATTATGATGTTAAGAAATTATTATAATATATTATTTATTAATTATCTATAAATTAGTCATATTAAAAGTTATTATGTATAAGACTCTGAAAATTTACTTTAATATAAATATATTAATACTATATTTTTTAAGTTGAGAATTAATATCACAAAATAACATTTCAATCCAAATCAAAGTATTCTTAATTAAAATTCTTAAAAAAATTTTCTGAGCATTATTCTTAAATTAGTAAATCATAACTGATTTTATTTTCTTATTTTTCAAATGAATTTAATTAAATTTATTATTATATAATTAAAGTAAACAAAAATATAAATATGATTTTTTATTTTTAAGTATAAAGTATTTCTTAGTAAGCAATTAATTGTTAAAATTTATTATATATCAATCTAGCTAGTTAGGTTTTTTGTTAACATGCTTGTCAGAGGAATAGTTAGTATCAAATTTACTTAACCTGAATAAGTAAGAAAATAAAAATAACTTTCATAATATTATTTAGAATTAAAATCCAATTTAAATAAGAAGATGCATAAATATAATAAAATTAGTAAGTTTTTAGCATTGAAATTTATTCTGGAGATCAATTCAGTAAGAAAATTCATGAAAATAATAATAATAATAATAATAATAATAATAATAATAATAATAATAATAATAATAATAATAATAATAATAATAATAATAATAATAATAATAATTAATAATAATAATAATAATAATAATAATAATAATAATAATAATAATATAAAATTTAAATTGATGTAAATGCTATATATAATAATTATAAATTAATTTTTTTATAGGAAAACTAATATCTCGTAATATGAATTAAATTGAGCTTTGTTGTAATTTTTAAATGAATATACAAATAAGAAAGTCTTTAAAATGATCAATAGTAGTTTCAAAGATATACAAAAGACTTATATATATAAAGAGAATTAAGTGGATTGATCGTGAATTTGAGAAATTAATGCAAGAATATATATGAAAAGCATCGTTTAAAGCATCAATATCAGTCTTAATGTCTTCTTGATTCTCCTCATTTTCATGATCTTCAACTTTTCTTGTAGTTGTTCAAAGTACTAAAAACATTCGCGTTATGATCCTGATCTTTGAGTCGTCAAAAACCCCAGCTCTACTGGTGCTATAGCTGCAACCTCAGCCACTTCTTTCTTTAAGAGCATCATATTCAGATTCTTTCAGGAGGAGGAGACTCCATTATGTTTAGTCAAAATTTTAAAAATTAGAGATATTTAATAAATTAAATCAGTCTGAGCTTTAATTAATAAATTTAAGCCTAAAATTATTTAAGACATCTCTATTAAAATCTCTCTATAAATTAAAGCTATCAGTTTAATCAAATATAGTTAAGCATTAAAACTTAAAAAGTTTTAATCAGACTGATTTAATTTATTAAATATCACTAATTTTTAAAATTTTGGCTAAACATAATGGAGTCTCCTCCTCCAGAAAGAATCTAAATATGATGCTCTTAAAGAAAGAAGTGGCTGAGGTTACAGCTATAGCACCACTAAAACTGGGGTGTTTGACGACCAAAGATCAGGAACATAACGCGAATATTCTCAGTAATTTCAACAACTACAAGAAAAGTTGAAAATCAAGAAAATGAAGAGAATCAGAAGGAATTAAGACTGATATTGATGCTTTAAACGATGCTTTTCATATATATTCTTGCATTAATTTCTCAAATTCACGATCAATCCACTTAATTCTCTTTATATAAATTAATAAATTATTTACACAAAACGTAATTCACCAAGAGTCTCAATACATTTGACTAAAATAATTAATTTTAATTAGAATAAAAGACACGCTAAATTTAAAATTATAATTGTGCAGATAACATTTATTTAATTATAAAGTTATTTAATCCATTCAATATAAATATAAGGACAATTGCAACTTGAATGATTCAAAGATATAATTTCTCGTCAATTTTATTGATCTTTTTTTTTTAATTTTAAATTTTCAAACAATTTGATTTATTATAATTGAAAAAAAGATAAATAAATTTAATTTATAAATATTATTGATGTAAAACTTCAACTTAAACTTCAATATTAATTTAAATATGATTTTTTTAAAAAATTTTATACGAAATTTATTCTACAAAAAATTAAATAGTATCAGAATTTAAAAATTTATTTCGATATTAATTCTTCTAAAGTTTTTAAAAAAGCAGAAAAGCTTTTTCATTTTAATATTAGTTATTTAAAATATAACAATTTAGAATTTTAGATTGCCAAGTTATAGCAATTAATAAAATATTTTTGTCATATATTAATTAATAATAAATAAGGCCATTTTAAAGCTCATTCAATCAAAAGGACCAAAACATCGTATCCTAATTTAATGTATTCAATATCCACTATAAGAAATGCTGGCTTCAAAATAAACCTGATAATATGTTTAAATCAAATATTAATAATCCCATGAAAATATTCAATAATAAATGATTTTATCATTATAAATCTAGATTAATTTGCATAAGAAGCAAATATCCGTAAATTTATATATTAAGTTGATATTATTAACATTAAATATAAATACATATAAATAGGTTAACAATTATTTTATTTTTAATATTTTTAAGAAAAGAATATAATTTTTGAATATTAAAAATTGATTTTAATTATTACAAATTTTACATATAAAGGATAATATGGAAATAAATGAGTAATATAATATAAATATAAATTAATTTATAATATTATTTGTTACAATAAATATTCTATTTTAATCATATATTTGAAAGATTTATATTAATATAATAATAATATAAAGTAGTGAGAATACTTTGAAATTATACTTTTGTGAATTTTATTAAAAATTATACAATCAGGATTCTTTCTTTTATTTGATAATTTAAAATATATTTAATAATAAAAATTCAAATTTAAAAACTATAATTTGATAATGGAAAAACTAATAAACATTGATTTTATCTTGTATTATTGATTGACCTGAACCTCTGGATCCAAGAGAGGCTACTTGCAATGATGCTCGTGATATAGATCCATAAACTTTTAAGAATTAATTAATCGTAGATTACTCGTACAAATTAAATGAAGCTTCATCATATTCGTGATACCAAAGATTGTGTGTAAATGATATAATGAGTTCAGCATCTAACATTCTTACAGTACTATCTACTGTGATTCTTTCTCTTAAATTTATTTAAATTATAAAAATTCACTCATCATCTTATTATTGTTTGTTGTATTTCTAAGAAAAATATAAAAAGAATTTATTTTTGTAGTTTTTTTCACAAAGAAATATGCGTAAAATTATTCGAATTAGATATAATTTAAACATAATTAATTATTTTGTTTTTGTAATTAAAATCATTGATTGCTTAGAATAAATATGCTTTGCTTCTTTGAATTGTTTATTAAAAACATCACATTAAAAGAATTTTAAGTTGGAATACAAATATGTAGTATTTTTAAACTAGCCCCATAATCAAGTGATCTCAAAGTTTGCTGATAGTGAATTATTATTTTTAGATAGAAAATATTTATGCCTATTTCCCTATCAAAAATTTGTATTTATTAAGATCTAAAATTTATTTAAAGAATTTCAACAAATTAAATTTATATTTGTAGGAATACATTTAAATTATATAATTAATGAAATTTAAAAAAAAAACATTTATATTAAATTTATGCCAGTTAATTTTCTGTTAAGGTTTCTTTTACTTTTTAATTCTTCCCCATTTTATTGTAGAGTTATTTACCTCACACATGTGATAGAGGGTTACCGTCTTTTCTAAAGTCTAGCTAATTTCAATATTTTATCGAACAATTACCATTTTTTCTACTGTACTAGAATCAAAACCCCAAAACCCCTTAGTGAGGTTTATAAGTGCTTTGATTTGTAGGGTATAGTGGAGGTCCTATTGGGGTTAGTAGACAAAACGCAGGTTTTATGTGAATTTAATGAATATTTAATGAATATTAGAGTACTTAAATCAAACAAACTTTATATGCTTGTCTTTATTATATCTTTTGAACCTTGCTCTCTCAAGTGGGTCAAGTATGTCATCTAATGTTTACCGAGGATAGTTAGGAGCTCTCACGATTATCATCTATACTATGCTTTTAATTTCTTAGCAGACATCTTCTTACTTTATATGTTTCTGAGCAAAACTTATTGATTATTGTTCATGCTTTGTACCAAAGTAAGACATACATTCCATGTCACTTTCTAATATTATTGCTGCTACTGCCCAAACATCCCATTAAACAGAACCATTAGTCCACTTCTCTCTTATTGGGAAGTAACCTGGAGTACCAAGTACCTGTGCTAAGTGACAATCTCCTATCTTAAAGCTCAATTGAAATCGATAACCACTACTTCTAAAGGGCAAAGATTTACCATAAAGTTTTCAGGCTTAAAATCTCTATGAACATATCCAAGTTCATGCAACTCCTTAACACCCTGAATCATATCTGAGAGTATATCGTTTAAATCATCAGGGTATCTATTGTGATATAGGTAGTCTCTCAGAGTCATCTCAAATTTCTTTAGCCTTAATGCGATGAAACCATAACTTAAAATAACACCATTTAGCTTAAGCAAATTCTTGCAGTCTTTTCTTTAGGCCTCTCTAAGTACCATGTAATCATTAGCAAACTCGTTCTAATACTGTTGGTTCTTAATAGATAACTGAATGGATACACCTTGTATGCATACTCATCAACTACTATGAGCTTTGCTTTTGCAGGCACGTTTATATTCAAGTAGTTTTCAATACAAGTGCTGAGAACAACTGCATTTAATGCAGGTATACTCATAGCCTTCGCTTAGAAGCATGCTAAAATTGTATTACCAGCTGGCTGGTTCATCGATTCATATCGCTTCTGTCTCTTGAGTCTCTCTTGCTGCTCTCTTTATGACTCAAGAGTATTAGATTTTCTTTTAGCTGGCACTAGTTTCTTAGTCTCTTAATCTTCAATCAAGAACTCACTGAGGTGATGCTTTTGCATATGCCTTTTAACTTTAGCTGAGTGTGTATATGATTTCATGCATGTCGTACACTAATACCTACCATCTACCTTTTCATGCTTGAAATAGATCTTAGCTTTGCCAGAGTGTACCTCTTTATGGTGTCTCTTCAAGCTTTGTTCAGTTGAGAAATGATTCTAGCAGTCTTCACATTAATATGTTTTTATCTTTTCGATTGGTTGCTGTTCTTTTAGCTCCTCAACATAATCAATTTAAGTTTAAACCACTATCTATGCACTTTCCCTCTGGTTTAATACTTCTATGATAAAAACCTCTGCTTCAAATTCAAGAGCTCTAAGCTCTACCTCCCTCTCAACATAAATGATTTCAGGCTTTTTAGTGGAGCCAAAGTTGAGCATTGATTGACCTGTTCCTAAAAGTGCCGCTCTACGATTTAAGTTGACCGCCATGTTTAAATTCAAATTTAAATTTCTATTATAAAGCTCTTAAAACCTCTATAGCTATATCTGGACTATATAGGAGTCGCAACAGCATTAATGATGGTTTGATCTAAGTCTAAGACTTCATATTTATACTCAGTTTATAAGTATAATTTTCGTAATTTTACTCTTAATAATTTTGATTCTGGTACCAACTCAGATGAAGTTCAGGTTGGTATGGTACCAATTGAGTTTTAAACCAGATTGAAACTTTTCCATTAAAACCTCGCTGGATTAAAACTAGGTACTAATTAAGTTTTGGTACTATTAAATTGG
>ARYC01020469.1:0-53360 GCA_000711775.1 Oxytricha trifallax
TTTCAATGATTTCTTTTCTTCGCAGAGTATCGCTCTTAGAAATGAAATTTTGGTACCTTCCATCGTTGACAGGAACAAATCAACTACATAATCAAGATGATTTACTATGAGTTCATTACCTTGCTGCAACAGGTAGCGGTGCATATCCTCCTTGCTTCTAAATCTTTGAATCAATTCTTGTGCTTGCACTCTTTTCATTGCATCATTCATTGACTCCATCTTGTTTACAGATCTAAGAAATGATATTCAAACTTAAGTTTATTAATTTCAATTATAAACCTCTGTAAAACTTACTATTAAATAAGGGCATCCTATAGGAGGTCAACCTCTAAGAAGAATATGGAGAAGGTTCTGAGAACTGGTTTCAAACTTGAGAGATTGATATCAATTTCTACTGTTATAGTTCCAAATTTTAAATTTAAATTGGTACATACTTAATTAGGAGCAGCTCCTAAAATGCTAGTACTTAATTAGAAGCATTAATTAAAGCTAGTACTTAATTAGGACCACCCTAATTTTAATCATAAAATCACAAAAAACATCCTAAAGCAGTACGTACTTAATTAGGTGCACCTCCTAAATCGGTACGTACTATAATCAACTTATTACTGAAAGTAAAAATGGTTACTTCCTCACACATATTTAGAGCTGGATCGTCTCTTAACACTCATATTTCTTCTCTAGTACTCCAAAAACCTCCCTTGAAACTTGTAGACTTGCAAAGCTCTCATATAAGCTCTCAGTTATAGAGGCAGTTTTATAATTTTAAATCAAATTTAAATATGAGCGCTAACATTTTAAGAAAAACAACAGCACTTCCATCAAACTAAATGAGACTTACTTTGGCAGCAATAAAAAGTGTCATAGCTGTGAGATGAACTCACTTAAAGAACAACCAGAGCTATCACTAGAGGTCTCTGTTATTAAAAAATAATAGAAAATTAATGGCAAACAAGTGTGTCGGAGACAGAGAGGAGGAGAAAGTTAGAAATGAAGTTTCTATGTAAGCAGATGAAGTTGAAGTATACTTTTGTGAGAAGTGTGAAAGAGACTTCACTCATAAATCTAGCTGGTACAGGCATATGAAGGTCAATAAGGAAGCTAAGCCTACTGTTTACTTAAAGCATGACAAAGTTGATGGAAAGTATGATTGCTTTGAGCGCCATAAGCAGTACTCTCATACAAGAGATTTAAAAAAGCATCTTTTAAAAGCCCACAAGAAAGAGATAGAAGTTGAAGATCAAGACACTCAACTGAAGTTGCTCAACAAAAGAAAAGCAAGGGAACCTCTTTAAGCTGCTGAGCTTTAACAAGCAAGCGAATCAGAGTATGTGAGGATTGCACGCAACCTCTTAGCATCAGAGGTCACTAAAATCATGATTAAGATATAATACAAGAAAATTCAAGTACTAGCATAGATTGATTAGATACTTCTCTCTAAAGCTACCTAATTCTAGAGGACTCCTATGACAAGAAAGTTATTAAGGATCATCAGTATGCTTACAAGGTATATCCTTTCAACTATCTCCTTAGTGATGATAAATATTAAATGGAGTTTACTAATGAGTATTAAGTACTCAATCAGGCTAAGTTTAAAGAGTGCAAATACTTAATAAAGCTAGATGCTGTTCTACTAGCCAAAGATCATGTGGCTTTCAGACTACCACTCTTTGAAATGACACTCAGAGATTACATATCTGATCAAAGAAATCATAAATAGCTTGCATTAATAGCAACCTAAGCTATTCAAGGTATCAAAGAACTTCATAAGTTAGGCTTTGTTCACAGGGATCTCAAGCCTGAGAATATAATGTTGAACTTTTCACCCGTGACAGTAACAATTATTGATTTCAACAGAGCATTAAGAGTGGAAGTATCAAGGCTTGGAAGTGTTATGGGAACTCCAGGCTATTATCCAGAAAGAGAAGACTGGAGAGATGGTGACTTTCAATGGGATGTGTGGGCTATGGCAGCAATAATCATAGAGAGCGATATGCCGCGCAATGAATACTACTCTACAAGGTGCGAGAAGGATGCCAAACAAAGAATAAAGCAATTTATTGACAAAACAAGAGTATCTCAATCAATGAAACAAATGGCAGAGTCAATAATAATAAAACCAAACTCAAGATCAGACATATCAATAGAGCAGATAGAGTTGTGGTTAAGTAAGATAAACTTCAGACCTCTCCACATGATCGAAAAGTGCATTTTGAGTGATTAAATTAAATACATTTACTATAAATTTCACTTTAAAACCTATTAATAATCCCAACCCCTAACAAATTCCCTACAAATCAAAGCACTTATAAACCTCATTAAGGGGTTTTGGGGTTTTGAATCAACTTATTATTGAAAGTTAAAATGGTTACTTTCTCACCCATATTTAGAGCTGGTTCGTCTCTTAGTGCTCAATTTTCTCTGTTAATAATCTAAAAACCTCCCTTGAATTTTATAGGGTTGCAAAGCTCTCTTATGAGCTCTGAGTTATAGATGCAGTTTTATAAATTTAAATTCAAATTTAAATATGAGCGCAAAAATTTTAAGATAAATAACAGCACTTCCATCAATTTAAATGAGACTTACCTTTAGCAGCAATAAAAAGTGTGATAGCTGTGAGATGAACTCTCTTAAAGAACTAAAAGAGCTATCATATGAGGTCTCTGTTATTAAAATAGAAAGAAAATAAATAGCAAGCAAGTGTGTGGGAGACAGAGAGGCGGAGAAAGGTATTAATGAAATTTCTATACAAACTGAAGAAGTAGAGGTATACTTTTGTGTTAAGTGTCTGAGAGACTTCGCTCATAAATATAGTTGGTATAGTCATATGAAAGATCATAGAGAAGCTAAGCCAACTGTATACTTAAAGCACGATAAAATCGACGGAAATCATGATTGCTTCAAGTGCCATAAACAGTATGCTCATACAAGAGATTTAAGGAAGCATCTTTTTAAAGGTCACAAAAAAGACATAGAAATTGAAAGCATGAAGTTGAGTTGAAACTTCTCAACAAAAGAAAATCGAAGGAACATTCTAAAGTGGCAGTGCCTGAATATGCTAGTGAGTTAGAGTGCGTAAAGAAGGCACGTAACCAACTAACCTCTGAAATCATAAAAATCATGATCAAAATTCAATACAAGAAATACTATTTCTTTCGTAGATAGATTTGGATACTTCTCTTTAAAGTTATCTAATTCTAGAGGACTCCTTTGATAAGAAAGTTATCAATGATCATCAATATGCATACAAGGTGTATCCCTTCAACTATCTATAAAGTGAAGTTAAATATTAGATTAAGTTTACAAATGAGTATCAAGTACTCACTCAAGCAATGTTCAAAGAGTATAATTACCTAATCAAGCTGGATGGCTTCTCCTTCCAAGGATCATGTTGCTTTCAGACTCCCACTATATGAAATGACACTAAGAGATTTCATAACAGATTAAAGGAATCATAAGTAGCTTGAATAAATAGCAACTCAGACCGTACAAGGTATTAAAGAGCTTCACAAGTTAGGGTTTTTTCACAGAGATTTGAAGCTAGAAAATATAATGCAAAACTTATCACAAATAAAAGTAGTCGATTTCAACAGAGCCTAAAGTGTGGAAATATCAAGGCTAGGAAGTGTATTGGGAACTCCAGGCTATTATCCAGAAAGAGAAACTGGAGAGAGGGAGACTTTCAATTGGATTTTTGGGCAATAGAAGCAATAATAATAGAATGCGATATGCCTCGCAACAATTATTACTCAAAAAGGTGTGAATAGGATGCGAAGCAGAATAAAGCAATTTATTGATAAAACAAGAGTATTTCAAGTAATGAAATAGATTGCAGAGTAGGTAATAATCAAACCAAACCCGCAATCAGACATATCGATAGAGTAAATAGAATAGTGATTGAGTAAATAAACTTCAGACCTCTTCCACATGATCCAAAAGTGTATTTTGAGTGAATAAATTAAATACATTTACTATAAATTTCACATTAAAACCTATTAATAACCCCAACCCCTAACAAATTTCCTACGAATCAAAGCCCTTATAAACCTCATTAAGGGGTTTTGGGATTTTGATTCTTGTCTTGAAAGCTGCCTCAATCTTGAGGATAAGCAGAGAAAAGTGTTATTACTGACGACTAATATGCCTATAAAATATACCCTTTCAATTAATTCCTTTCTGATGATAAGTTTTAAATGGAATTTGCTAATGAGTTTTTTGCTCTATAGCAGGCAAAGTTTAGAGGTGTAAGCATATTATTTAGCTAGATGCTATACTTCTTGGAAAGTCATGTTGCTTTTAGACTTCCTCTCCTCGAGATGACTTACAAAGAATTTTTATCTGACAACAGATGTCAAAGATAAATTATAGATCGTGCAGCAAATAGTTAAGGGCATTAAAGAGCTTCACAAGCTAGGTTATGTTCATAGAGACTTAAAGCCAGAGAACATCATGATGAACTTTCAACATATTAGAGTTTATAATATTGATTTCAACAGAGCTCAAAGAGCGCAAGCCTCTGCATTAGGAAATATATACGGTACGCCTGGATAATTCCCAAAGAGAGAGGACTGGAGAGATGGAGACACTTAATGGGTTATTTGGGCTCTAGCAGTAATAATAATATAGAGCGATATGCCTAGCAACGATTACTACACTAAAAAGTGCGAGAAAAATGCTAAGTAAAGAATCAAGTAGTATATAGACAAAACCAGAGTCTCTCAATCGATAAATGATATGGCAAAATCAATAATAATAAAACCAAACTCAAGATCAGACATATTAATAGAGCAGATAATTGTGGTTAAGCAAAATAAACTTTAGACCTCTCCCACATGATCCAAAAGTGCATTTTCAGTGATTAAATTAAATACATTTACTAAATATTTCACATTAAAACTTATTAATAACCCAAACTCCTAACTAATTCCCTACAAATCAAAGCATTTATATACCTCATTAAGGCGTTTTGGGGTTTTGAATGAGAACGGAGTGCGTGACATTAGTTTAAATTTCTTAAAGTTTAAAATAATTTATATACTAATTCATCTATTTTTTTCATTGAAATGCACATAAATGTATATTGGGAATTTCAATGGTGCTCTTAAATTTGTTTTAGTATGTTTAGGAGGGGAATTTTTAAAACTTATTTTTTAAATTAATTTCCTAATATGGTTTTGAACTTTAATTTAACCTACTAATTAAATTTAAATAAAATAGAAGCACTACTTATTTAAATTATTTATAATTAGGAGCAATTTAATGGATTAAGGTTGATAAAAATGGAAATATAACTGTGAAACTTGGATACAAATATAAGTGAAACTCTGAAACTATGAGATAGTTCCTGAATTTTTCTCTCGTTAACTGAATTAGGCATGGGCCTCCAGGTGGATTTCTATGTTAGTAGTAAAATTATAGTAACTTTAGAATGGATATTCAAAATTTTAAATTAATAAACATTTAGAGAAACTGGAAGATACATGGATTCTATGAATGATGCAATGAAGAGAATTCCATCTCAAAATTTAATAAAAATATCTAGAAGTAATGTGGACCTTTACAGATACTTTTTGCAGAAAGGTAATATAATAGGTTATTCAACTTAATGACTATAGTTGAATTGTTCTTGCCTGCTTAGGAAGGAACTATGATCTCATTCTTAAAAGTCTTACAAAGTGAAAAAAAAATCTTTTAAAACTAATGAAATAAAGATGATTGAGATTCTTAAATGCCCAGAAATTTTTGTAAAAAAAATTATTTGATAATAAAATGAGTGATCAATATGCTGCTATCTGTCTACCATTTGAGATACAACTTGCTAATAAGTTGCCAAAGAGAATATTCTTCTTTGGTGTTTTTTAACTTTGAAACCTGAATACTTAAATGAAGTAATATAAGAAGCTCATTAGAAACGCTACATCATTTCTCCTGAAGGAACAAAAGCAAGAAATTAAAATCAGCAGTGGCTCCAAGAACTTCAAAAGCATCCATTCATTTCTAGTAAATTTTATTTTTCAAATAATTGAGAAAAATCTGGCACTGCTATTCATTTGATGAAAAAACTAACCAAATTAAATAGAGAGAGAGAGAAAGTCTAAAGTAAAGCTTGAATTGAGTAAGATGGCAGACAAGATCAACATAAATTTAGGACTTGGCAGTGAGAGAAAAAAAATAGGCTCAAGCAAGCCTTAAATGGAAGAAAAGGAATAGAAGCAAATCCTTTTCAGGTTAACTTAATATGTGAACTTATTCATTTGTTTAAACGAAAAATTGGTCTATTTGAAAATCTCTCTTCTCTATCTCATACTTTAGCTTTATAATCGCTAAGTTTTTTAGCAGCACTCTTAATAAAATCTACTGTATTTATCTTCTTCAAGTCGTGCATCAAGTGATAAAGTATAAGTTTATTATAGTTGCCTTTTTTTAAAACCACCAATGTAACTCAATTCCAGTAAACTGAGGACTCTAGGGAACATTAAATACAAGTTTTTTGTTTAATCTTTCATATTATTTCCTTGTGCCTTTGTTTTTATGTACAGATAAATTATCTACAAAAAGATTAATCTTTAAAAGACGTACTTACCTGAGTCATTATAGGAACTTATAGTCTTTTATGAATAGGGGGAATAATATAAGGCTCCACGCCACTATCTTCGGTTATTACACCAAGAATAGCATGAGTTTAATCCTTAACTTTTTAATCATCAATTTCTATGTTGCTGTACCTCTTGTACCAAGGCCTAGATGTACTAAAGCCATCTACATTTAATCGAATATATCATTTAATTTAGTCTTATCTTTAAGGCTTAGACGGAAGATGATATCTTTTCAATACTCATGATTAAGCAGTGAGATCTTACAGTATCAGGAGATTTTTTAAGCAGTCTTGCTAAAGAAGAGCATTTTAAAAATAA
Source organism: Oxytricha trifallax (assembly GCA_000711775.1). Classification (NCBI taxonomy): domain Eukaryota; phylum Ciliophora; class Spirotrichea; order Sporadotrichida; family Oxytrichidae; genus Oxytricha; species Oxytricha trifallax. Next base: position 6,915 of record ARYC01020469.1, read on the forward strand.
TTTAGAGTTATTATCTATAATATACACATCCATAACGCAACATAAATAGTAAATCTATAAACTCCCTGTCATAAACTGACCCCGAATCTCGCATCAACTCTCTAAATTACTAATATTTAAACATAAGACCCCAACATAAACACTATTAATACTCTTAATAGATTGCGCTAATAGTCAACTCTTATCAATAAAAAACTAAATAAAACTATTGAAGGGGTTTTGAACTTTTGATTCTAATCAAATAACTTAACTCTTTTTTGAGATGTTTTGGGGTTTTGAATTGATAAACTCTTTGTCTTTTATGGAAGATTTTTGACATTCCAATATAATAGAAGGACATTAATAATTTACTTATTAATTATATACTTAAATAGTACTGAATAATATATATTTAAACATGCCAGTATGCGTCGCTCTCTTATGTTAAATAATATTCAAATGTAATTATTATTTGTTTGTAATTTATTATATTTATAATAATAATGTTATAAAAAAAGGCAGTGAAATCAAATAAAAATTGAATGAATTAGTATTAAACTACCGATAATTTAAACCCAATATAAAATTAGAAATAATCATTTTATTAATGTTTGAATTATGTAAGAACTTATTTCTAAATCTATTTGCTGAAATGTAAAAAATATAAAATAATTTGTAAACTTAAAATGCTAGCAATAAAAAATATAAATTTCAATAAAAATTATTTGATTCATGATAAATTTATATTTCAGTAGAAAAATACTTTATTGAAATTTATATTAATTTGTATTTTAGATATAAGAGATTTTTTGCTTGTTGTTTATAAATTAAATTTAATATAATTTCTATTAAAATTTAAAGCAACAAGCTTTTAAAAGCTGAAATGATTGAGATTTATTTATAATATCCCTACCGTTTTTATTACGAATATTCCACTAACCAATTTATAAAATGCATATTCTGACAATCGAATCTCTGCTTTTATAATAAACTTCCTTGGTTGGACCTGAACCCAAGGTGCTTAAGCCATACCTTCAAAACCCCAATATAAATTAATGAGATTAATTATTGAATTGACAGGTAGTGAAATTGTAAAGGTTGGGGCTTTTAACAAATATTAACGTTAAGTTAATAGTAACTGCATTTAATTTAAAAATGACTTTATTGAATTTGTGTTGAATTTGTTAGGGATACGAAGCCTAGATTACTAAACCACAATTCTATCTTCTCTATTGATATGATTTAAGTCGAATATGATTATTCTTGAACTAGCCGTTAATTTTATTGAATTAGAGACTCTTTGTATTTGTGCTACTTGATTATTTATTTAGTATAATATCTCATTTAAAGAAAAGTATAAGTTTCTTGGCATATCTCAATCTTTTTAACAATGAATTCCATTAATATTATCCGTTTTCTCTTCTTTTTTTCTGGATAATAATTTGCAGGTCTCATAACACTTCAAGCGTTTGAATTATCTAACTGGACTGATTCCGTATCTCCAGAATTAATTTCAATGCTAAAAACTAATTAACTAACACTTCAAGCATTGTTAACTCTACTTAAAAGGTTTTGTTAAATTATATATTGATATAAATTCCTTAAAAAATAGGAAAATTAAGTAATTTAAATCAATCAATAATATTTTTAAATACAACTGCCATGATTTTTATTAGGCTATACTTTTAATTTGGATTATATATTTTTTTAAAAATTGATTTCATCAAATAGTATATTGGTGCATTAGTTCACAATTTACACAGTAAATTGCTATATAAAAAGTTAAATAAAGAAAAGTCAAATCGAAATGATTATTTAACTCACAAAATAAAGGGATTTACCAAAAACTGAAGGCACCAATAAATCGATGTACTGTTTATATCAATATTATTTTTGAGAACGGTGCACAATACAAAACCCTATTAGTGACTCTCGAATATGTGTTGTGTAATGTTTTTTAAGTTTTTATTAATAAAAACTCGATGGGTGTTAATATCTAAGCCGCCTAATCTGAACCACTCCGCTTCCCTTAAGCAAAAACCGCTTATGTCTTATCTCGTCAGTGCATTAGACTTCGACACCTAAAACTTATATGATTTTAGTCGTCTGTGCTTCTATGGTGAAACCTGCCTATTTTCTAATACGCTTCCTAGTTTCGATGTTTTAACATGATCAACTGGTACACCGCTAGGCATATTTAGCTAAAAAGAAATTCCATAGAAGCACAGACGATTAAAATCAGATAAGTTTTAGGTGTCGAAGTCTAATGCACTGACTAGATAAGCCATAAGTGGTTTCTGCTTAAGGTAAGCGGAGTGGTTCAGATTAGGCGGCTTAGATATTAACACCCATCGAGTTTTTATAAATAAAAACTTAAAAAAACATTACACAACACATATTCGAGAGTCACTAATAGGGTTTTGTATTGTGCACCGTTCTCAAAATAATATTGATATAAACAGTACATCGATTTATTGGTGCCTTCAGTTTTTGGTAAATCCCTTTTTTTGTGAGCTAATGCACCATTTTTAACTTATTTTAGGCTTTCTTAAAGTACAATTTGTGAACCTTTTTACCAATATACTGTTCAAAGTATTTAATGATTTATGAATCAAATTAATTTATCATTCACTAGTTAATACTAAAATCAAACCATTAATTTTAGTAGTAACGCACACGTATCTGAGAGAATAGACTTGATAATTCCATGACATGGCAGTTATGAAGTAGAAAACTCCTTAAAAACCACTGTCGCTAGCACCTAGTTTCCCCTGAATCAATATGCTGACCAGAACCAAACCGGAAAGCAGAGCTCGAGAATTCTGCAAGAGTGACATAAGCTGGTGAAAACACTTACCGATCCCACAGCTGCTGAGAAACGTAATCCCTGTCCTTTTGCTGTGGAGCTTCAGTAACCTATCCTGGTGTGGGATAAAATCCTAATCGTTGGCTTTAATGATTTTCGTCTTCTCACATTTGAAGGCAGAGCGTACCTTCATCCTGCTCCCTATTAACTATAAAACTGAACTCAAGCAAGGTGACTCATCTAATGTAGGGAAATCCTAGGATCACACACATTCGAAAAGTGTAAGCTCGCAGATTGAACCCTGCTGAATAGCCCCGCATGCGTTGCGCCCAGAAACTTCCTACTTGCCCTCAGTAGGTATAAAAGAAAGATCTATTAGAAAGTCCCAAATTGAGATTGATAACTCAGCTAGCAATTAACTTTCAAATTTAATAATTATAATATACTGTTCAATGAAATAAATTTTTTAAAATATATATTCCAAATTAAAAGTATAGGCTATTAAAAATCATGGCAGATGTATTTATAGACATTATTGATTGATTTGAATTACTCTAATTTTCCTATTCTTAAGTATTTTATAAATAATAGCCTCTCATACAGGTGAAAGTTTAGTTAAATTTTTTTTAAGCTGGAGATTTATGAGAGCAAACTATAACTAATAAATAATTATGAAAACTTTCATAGTCTAAGTAGTAATTAAGGTTATGTTTTTTATCAGTTATGATATATCTGAGAGTCATTTGAAATAATGGAGTCTCAAAGCTTTATGTTCATTGGCACTTTTAACTTAGCATGAATGAGTACTTATAGTCGTAAGTAAACTCCATTTAATACTTTTCATCACTTAAGAGATAGTTGAAAGGATATACTTTGTAGACATAATGTCGATCCTTGATAACTTTCTTGTCAAAGGAGTCCTCAAGAATTAGATAACTTTAGAATGAAGTATCTAAATTAATCTGATAGAGTACTGAAATTTCTTGCATTAAATGTAGATCATGATTTTAGTGATCTCTAATGCTAAGATGCAGCGTGCTATCCTCCTACACTCTGATTTACTTGCTCATTAAACTTCCTAAATTTAAAGAGGGCTCCCTTGTTTTTTGTTGTTGAGCAACTTCAGTTTAATGTCTTAATATTCAACTTTTTATTTATGCTTGTGGGCATTCTTAAGATGAAGATGCTTCTTTAAGTCACCTGAATGAGAATACTACTTTTGCCAATCAAAGTAATTATTCCTTCATATGCCTATACAATCTAGGCTTATGAGTGAAGTCTCTTTTACACTTCTTAGCAAAAATATGTACTTCAACTTCCTCTGTTTACATAGAAATCTCATTTCTAACTTTCCACCTCTATCTCCAACAAACTTGCTTTGCCGTTGATTTTGTATTATTAATTCTATTTATTGACCAGAACTCTTATTTATGATAACGCTGGTTTTTATTTTGAGAGCTTTCTTACAGCTTTCTATTTTCTTATATAGTTGCTAAAGGTATGTCTCATTTACAATAATTGGAGTTCTGTTGTTATTTTTGTTAGCGCTCATTCTTAAAATTTAATTTAAAATTATAAACTGACACTTTTACTAAGTTCAAAAATAAAATATTTGAAGATATAAATTTTTGAATGGAAAATTTTAGAGTATTACCTGATCGAATGAATTCAATAGGCTATCCAACTTTTAATATAGTTTGTAATTAACAATTTTTATTTTCACTAATAAGGTTTTATTAGTACTTACTGATTTAGGAGGTTCACATAATTAGAATGTACTGCTTAAGGAGGTATTTTGAGACTTTGTGATTACATTTTTATACACTTTTATGTCAATGAATTACTTTAATGTATTATTGGATATCAAAAAAATAGTTAAGTTTTTAATCTAGAAAATATAATAAATTTGTGTTTATTGTTTATTAGAGGTTAATTTTATGTGGTTCAATAAAAATTAGTTGATTAATATTTTAACTCCTATATTTTAACTTTAGAATGTAGAAAATTAAGTTTTTTAGAGTTTTAAAATAAAACTTTTATAAATTTTCATTAATTTAAACAATATTAAATATCTTATTTATTTTTTCTACAAATTTAGTAAATAATTGGGCATTTAATTAGGCTATCATAGGCTTCGATAGATCAAAACCTATTTTACTTTTAATTAGAGCTAAAAATTATTGGGATTAAATTATAAGCATCAATTGAAACCTAAAATCATGTTTATGTTTTATTATATACAGTTATTTTTGGGAGCAGGATTTTATTATTTTTAATTAATAAAAAGTTTTTTTTAAATTTGTGATGAGAAATACAGGAAAATGTTACTAATTAAAATCTAGAAATATTTCAGGAACTTCTTAAGTCTCGAGATATTTTAAATTATTTGTTAGTATAATAAATCATCCAAAGAGCAATGATATTATAAAATAAGGAAATTTAATATTTAAAATATAAATAAAAAGATTATTGTTACTAAGCTGAATAAAGGATTTTTAGTTCATCTCTAATTTTAAGAGTATCATTATTGTTTGTTAAGTATCATTTTTAATTTATATTTCTTTTAATTTGATTTTAAAAGTCAACATTGACCCTGTTTTACTTTAGTAAATTTTTAATGATAAATGTTCTTAAGTTATATAAATTAAATTAAAACATTCATTTTTTATTTAATTATAAACTAGAAATTATAAATGCCTGATTTTAATATTATTAATTTAACTTTGATTAGAGTGATTAATACTTATAATTTAATAAGTTCAAATAAATTTAAATTTCTCTTCGAAATATCTTTTTAAATTTCACTACTAGTAATTAATTCTTAAATGTAGCTTTAATAAACTTATTTTTAAAAAAAACTAAGATAGTTTCGGCAAGCACTAAAAGAATTGAACTAGGTATTATTGTATTGGTATTACTGTTGTTTTTATTTAAGTCTAAATATCTAGTCGTTGATATTATATTTAAGATAGGAATTTTCATAAATATTATTAAAATTTACAAGTATGCACATGAATTAAAGGTATTTATATCCAAGATTAAAAAAAGTTTTTTGAAATTATCCAAAGAAATATTTTTTCTTTGCGAATAAATATATTTATATTTATCTGAGAGTATATTCCTAAGAATTTAAATTTTATTTAATAAGAGATATTAGTAACTTTCTGTAATAAATAAAATGTGAAGATAAGTTAATTTAATGTTTTATATTTTATTAAAAATTTATTTTAAAATAATTAACTTTCACATAAAAACAATATTAGTCCAAGATTTTTTATGAGAAAAATAAAAGTTTATCGAAGTAATTAAGATAATCTAATTCATTATATAGTATAAAGGTAAATTATTAGTTTCTAAAAGAAAGAATAAATAAAATTTATCATAAAAAATACAATAATATTAGTGCTTTAAATCATTATTGTTAATGAAAATATGGACTTTTAATCAATTTATATTTTTTAATTTCTATAAATGGTAAGAAGGAAAAATTGATTCGCAGCTTAAAGACAAATATTTTGATTACAACTATTAGATAGTCAAAATAAATAAAGAATTTTGTTGGGAAACTTGTCATAATAAATTTAATTAAATTTTTATAATTTTTTTAATTTTAATATTAGAATATATTATAAAATTATCTATATATTTTAATAATGGCTAATCCTCTTTTTAGATAAAGAAATCTCGACTTAAATATAAAAATATTAATGAACCATTTTCCCTTGAAACTCATTCGTCTCTACTCTTTAATGAAAAGATATTAGAAAAATTTAAAGCATTTAGATTCATTCTTTCAGAAAACAATAAGTTTATCCTAGCAATAAACAATCGCTTAGATGGAGTCATATTTTTTAAATATAAATTTGTTATAATATATGTAATTATATAGCTTTATTGCAAATTTGTCAAAATCTTTTTTATTTATCAATTTAATCTAATTTTAGAGAGTGAAATAGATATAGATAAGAATTACTTTTCTACATAACTTTATGTAATAAAGCTGAAACTATGAGTTGAAATGATTTTCGTTTTTAAGAAGATATTTTATATAAAAAAGAGTAAAAAAATTATGGTGAACTGACTTAAATTTTATTTTTATTATAAAACAAATTTTAACGACTTATTATTTAAAAAATAATTTTTACTCTACTTAAACTTTTCCAAAATTTATTATATATTTAAATATTCTACCATTAATATGAATATTATTGCATTTTATATAATTTTAATCAATATTTGACGTACAAAATCAGATATTTTAAACTCTGAAACTTTAAAAATATTGAAATAATTAAAAGATAATTGGGTTATATAATTCAAATTGATTAATATTTAATGCTTTCAAAGATTAACTGTTCGGTCAGACATAACCCACTACTCCCTCCCCACACATACCTACCTCCACACTTGCCTCTCATCCCCTCACTCTTCAAAGATTATTATTATCCCTTAATTCAATAACTACCCCATAGACTACAGTGTATTTATAATAAATTGATTATCATCATGTTTCGAAAAAAATTATAATAATATCTAGTTCAAATAAGACTGTTTTTTAAAAAATATATATAATATTTTTACTATAAACTTCCTTAAAGGACTTACTTTTATTACTTAATGCTTATAACCTTCTATATTCTCTAAACGTTCATTATTCATTTTGATGCAATCTTCCACGAGAAAAATAATTCTTATAATTATCTATTAATTAAATTTAATATTTTTAATCTCTAAATTCTGAATAAAAAAACTTAATTTCTAATATAAAGATCATAAATTTTATATTAGAAATTAAGTTTTTTTATTCAGAATTTAGAGATTAAAAATATTAAATTTAATTAATAGATAATTATAAGAATTATTTTTCTCGTGGAAGATTGCATCAAAATGAATAATGAACGTTTAGAGAATATAGAAGGTTATAAGCATTAAGTAATAAAAGTAAGTCCTTTAAGGAAGTTTATAGTAAAAATATTATATATATTTTTTAAAAAACAGTCTTATTTGAACTAGATATTATTATAATTTTTTTCGAAACATGATGATAATCAATTTATTATAAATACACTGTAGTCTATGGGGTAGTTATTGAATTAAGGGATAATAATAATCTTTGAAGAGTGAGGGGATGAGAGGCAAGTGTGGAGGTAGGTATGTGTGGGGAGGGAGTAGTGGGTTATGTCTGACCGAACAGTTAATCGATTTAAATTTTTAATAAGAATAATAAATAAATGTATTATGACCGATATATAAAGACTTTTAATACCTTTGTCAATTTTTCTTAATTGATCGTATATTAATGTTAATATTAATGATTTTGTTTTCTTTTGGAATTATGATTAATCAAGCATGAAGATTTAAAAACTATTTTGTACTCTCTAACAATGACAGAGAATCAATTTTTATTATTGTCTTAATTATAAAATAATAATTAAATTCACAAAATAAATTACAAAATATATTTATATATCTTATCAGTTTGTACTCATCTATAACATAAAAAAAGTTAAATTTATATTGCTAAAATATAATTTATTTTAGTAAACTATTTCAAAGATAACAAATATTAGATTAATATATCTAAACTCATTAATAAGATCTTTTAGTGATTTAGTTTTTTTAAGCATAAGTTGGATTCTATTAGGGTAAATCGAGAAAATTAGGCTAGTTTGAAAAAAGAGAAATAAATATTAAGGAAATTTAGGGTCTTTTTAAGATGAAATTATTTAGATTTATTTCTTAAACTTGGGTATGGTACGAGTATTTATTTACACTTAAAAAATCAGTACTAAATTATGCAGTTTTGGCATTGTTTTTATGAAAGAGTACCTCAACTTTTGGTATCATTGCTTGTTAGTTGTTCAGCATCATCACTCATTTTTTTGAATATTATCTTCATGAAAATAAAAGTTTTCCCGAACAATATTGACTTCATCTTTTACACAAAATGATCAAAGTATTTGCCACACTTTCCTTTTGATTAGTGATATAAAGCTAATAAGTTGAAATAAGCATTGTTATAGATTTTAATTAAACATAAATTGTATAATAAACGTTAGTAGAGCTTCAAGTTCTTACTTAATTTCCTCATCATCATCGTCTTCATCGTAATCTTGGACTTTTCTTGTTATTGTTGAATTTCCCAAAGATAATGGGCTCTGGTTCCTTAGCTTGATGTCGTCAAAGTCCCGAGAGTAAGAGGTGCAGCACTTCTCAGTTTAGAGCACTAATTGCTGTGAGAGGAGGACACTCCAATATGTTTAGCAAAAATTTTAATAATTTTTGAGATATTTTTTTATTAAAACTGGCATTTCAAAACCTTTTTTAATTTTAATGCTTTAACATAGGCGATTAAAATAATAGGTATAATTTATAGATAATTTTTTAGAGATGACTTAATTATTTTAGGCTTAAATTTATATATTAATACTGTGCCAGTTTTAAATAAAAAAATATCTCAAAAATTATTAAAATTTTTGCTAAACATATTGGAGTGTCCTCCTCTCACAGCAATTAGTGCTCTAAACTGAGAAGTGCTGCACCTCTTACTCTCGGGACTTTGACGACATCAAGCTAAGGAACCAGAGCCCATTATCTTTGGGAAATTCAACAATAACAAGAAAAGTCCAAGATTACGATGAAGTGTTTAGTGGGATGTCTGGAAGGTAGCAGCAATTATCCTAGTAGAATGAGATTTTGAAAGTTATTCTTACTATGGAACAAAAAAAGAGAAATAATCATCAATTTTAAATTAGAAAAATTTAAAGAAAATAATTTTATTTGATAAAAGTAAAAATTTATTAGATATTACAATTAAATAGGCACTTCGCTATGGTAATTATTGGAAGATAAAAATGAAACACTAAAAATAATTAAGTTCAGGAAATACCACAAAGATAAAAATTTAAAATTTGTTTTATTAGAATAAACCTATATTCGTTAAATACATACAAATCATTCATAAACTTGCGTTTTCGCTACTAACCTCAATAAAACCCTAACCAACTTTACCCTTTAAATCAAATCACTAAAACTTTAAACATCTAATTAAGGTGTTTTGGGGTTTTGAATAGTTAAACGATATATAATTTATTTTATAATTTTCTACAATAAGTATTCCTTCAATATTATTTATTGATTTTATAGCTTAATGAAGATTAAGTAGTCATTAACAAGTATTAGATTATTAATACTTTTATTTATTTAGATTTAATGTGAGACCCTCATAAAGTCTGAATCTTATAATCTAACTTAGCATTTCAAACAGTTTGATATCAATAATGAAATATTACCCAGATTGATATCTCTTGATGATCAACTAATTGATGCAATTAATATAATACCATAAATTTTAACATTATATTATTAATTTTAATTAAAAAGATTATTTTTGGTAATTTATAGAAATATATTTATTTATTTTAATTATTATTGTTAAAATAGATAAAAATAGGAAATTTGAGAAATATAAATAAACATAAAATATATAATTAATTATAACGTAATGAATTAGGAGTGCGTGTAAAACTAATCAGTTTTAGTTTTAAAATTAATTAATATATATATTAGTGGTCCAGTGGTCTGGCAGGGTCTTTAGTGGTCCAAGTGGTCCGGTGGTCTGGTTGGGGTTTTTGTGGTCCACCGTATTGAAGGTAAAGATGCACCTATTGTAGAGGAAGTAAATGGAGATCAATACTACATCAACGTGAATGTCACCGATGAATTTAAGACTGACTCCGCTGCTACTGATACTTATCTTCCAGATATTAACTTCTACCGATTCAGAATGAACATCCTTGAAAATCTTGAACTTGTGACAAGAGACATTGAAAAAGTTTCATTAGTAAGAACTGAGTCATACACCCGGCCAGGCCACCAGACCACCGGACCACTTGGACCACTAAAGACCCTGCCAGACCACTGGACCACTAATATATATATTAATTAATTTTAAAACTAAAACTGATTAGTATTACACGCACTCCTAATTCATGACAGTTATAATTAATTATATATTTTATGTTTTTTTATATTTCTCAAATTTCCTATTTTTATCTATTTTAACAATAATATTAATTTATCTATTTTTTAAATATTTTATTTTTTTAGACAAAATCAAATTTTCTAATTAAATATTGTATCTCTTTTAACCAATAATATTTGATCATATACATAGAACAAATAATATATTTTTTTAAGGTAATTATTTCTGATATTGTATATATGAATAAATATATATTTTTACTAATTATTCTAAAAATAAATTTTTATATTTAGTTTTGACTCAATAAAAATCTCTCTATCATTAAAATTTACTCAAATAGTTTCATTCCGTTTATTTAAAAGATTTTTAATATAAATAATACTCCTTTGCTAATTAGATATCTGAACTAAATGCATCATTAATTCTATTTTTGAAGATACATTTTCATAAATTTGAAAAATAAACGCAAACATAATTCCTTTTATTATATTAATAAAAATTATTATAATTAAATCATTAAAAAAAGTTATCTTCAATTTTTTTAGGGTAAAATGATGATCAAAGTATTAATTTCTTTTACTTAAATGAAAATAAAAACATAAGGTATAAATAAAATTTTATGTTTTTTATAAAATATATAATATTTAAAAAATGTCAAAGTTTACTTATTGAATAATTTCTATATAATTTGCATCTTGGCTTTCATTATAATTAGTTTAAAATCATAAATTAAAATATTAATTTTTATATTTTTCAATATCAATAATTTAAAAAAATTATAATATTTAGTAAGATCGCTAAATATATAAAAATAAAAATTATTCATCAAAAGAGTAAATGTTAAAGTTCAATAAGTTTAAACATTAAAAATTCAATAGAGTTTCAAAACTAGTTTGTTTTTAATTTTGCTTTACTATATAAATAATTTAAATACATTAGAAAACTATAAGATGTGTGACAAGTATAAATTTTATCGAAGTATTTTTAAATATGGAAATATAATAACTTATTATTTAAATACGATAAAAATTTAGGTATTTAATGACAAAATATATTAATTATGTAAGAAGTATAGAGTACAATCGAAATTGGGAATAAAAAAGAATTTTAAATTAATAATTAAATAAATAAGTAGCAGTTAAAGTGATCTTATACTAATTAATAGGTAATTTACTAATTAGCTGGACTTTTCTATTGGCGGCACTATTTGAAGCTATTAAATGATTATATTTTTAGAGAAAACGAAGTTTTATGCATGATTTACAAACAAATTTTATCTTTATATCTTTGTTGTATCTCCTGAGATTTTTTTTCTTAATTGTGTCAAGTAGATTTTCTAATGATAATATTGGATATGCTGAAGCAATTACTATGATCATCAACTATCTTCTTTTTTATATGTTTTGCAGCCAAACTTAATGATTATTTCTCTTGTTTTGTTCAATAGTAATATATTTCCTATCCAACTTTAAGATAATTGCTGATGCCATTCGTACATACCAATAAACTGAACCGTTTAATATCTTCCTTTTAATTCGTAAAAGTAGTCATGTGTGGCTAGTACTTAGCAAAAGTCAATTTTTATTAACTTATTGCTCAAGTGAAATCAATTAATACTTTTTTCTAGAAGACAGAGATTTATTATTGCATTTTCTGGTTTTAAATCTTGATGAACATACCTTTATCATGAAGCTCTTTCTCACTCTAATACATTTTAGTGATTATCTCATTCAAGCAATGTGGGTATTTATTATGGAAAAGATATACTCTTAATATCATTAGAAAATTGTTTTGTCGTTGTGCAATAATATAGCTATGCTTAAAAATAACCTCATTGGTTAAAGCAAGCTCTTGAATTGCTTTTTCTGAACCTCTCTTAGGATTATTTATTTATTAGAAAATTTATTTTGATATTACTCGTTTAATGCTATATCTGAAAGAATATACCTTAAAAGATACTCATAAACATCAATGAGTTCTGTCTTGTTAGGGATACGTCATAATGTAAATAGTTGGAAATACAACAGCTGAGGTCTACTGATTTTAATAATTGTATATTCGTAATTCCTTAACTTTCATGCATAGAATAAGCAAATCATTGGGTGATTGGTTTATTAAATCTATTTTTACCTGTTTGTTGAGCATCACTTGCTACTCTCATTGAGACCCAAGAGAATTACTTTCTCTTGATTAGTTTAAGTTTATATGTTTCTTTATCTTACCAAAAATAATTTCGCTTAAGTGATACTTTATGTGTCTTTTAACTCTAACTGAATGAATGTAAGACTTAAAAATCGTGAACTAATGCCTAACATCAATTTTATCAAATATAAAAACACCTTGATTTTGCCAGATTGTATATCTTTGACCTTTTTTAAGCTATATACGGTTAAATAAATATTTAAGCATTACTTCTATTTGAAAGGCTACTTTTCTTCGTTGGTTACTGTTCTTTTTCTTCCTCAACCAATAATTTTGTGTTAGAAATTCCATTTATTCATTATATTTCTTATTTTTAAATTCTTATTTTGAAGATCTGTGCTTAAAACTTAAGAGCTCGAAGTTGTAAATCTCCTTTAATATAATTAAACTCTGGATTTTTTGCAACAATGTTCAGCTCTGATTAAATAATTGCAGGAGAAATTTGTTTTCTATTTAATTTAAATCGAAATTCTTTGTATGAGCTATGGTAAACTTTCAAGTTATTGCAATTATATATAGGATATGGTACAAAGCTATAATGTTTTATTTTCATAAGTTAGTAATCAAACTCATACTATGGTTAAGACTATAATTTTTAATCCAGACTTAGTATTATTGATTTTGGTACCATCAAGAAATAGATGAGGTTGGTGCTGTATCAATTATGCTTTAAACCATTTTTGAGCTTTTCCATTTAAACCTCATTATTTTCATTAAAACTATGTACATTATGTTTGGTATATGAACTGGTACCAATTAATATTAATTGAATTAATACCAGTATTAATTAAATTAAAAAAAAAATTAGAATTATTTAATGGAATAAAATTGGTAAAAATGGAACTCGTCTCTGAAGTTTGTTACAGCTTCTTTCATATATCTCAACGTATCTTTATTTAGTTTATCTCCTATAATACCCATATTTCTTAGAAATATTTTAAACAGTAGGATCAAGAACTCTATATATTAAAATTTTAATTCAACAAAAGAAGAAATAAGGATTGAATCTTAAATACTGCAAAGAAGAGGGTTGAAGCATAAGAAATGCTCTTAAGATAGAAGACAGGAACATATTAATTGATACCTCTATTAAAAGGTAAGGATTCCTGATACGGTCTAAGATAAATTATAGTTGGTAAATTTTAATACAATGGGATGTATCAAAGTGTCATAATTAATGTAAATTCTGAGTGATGAGAAGAAAACCTTTAAATCAATGAGATAAGTTGATAGAGATCCCTGAATATCCAGAGAATTCTGTCACTAATCTCTATGAGGATGGTAAGAAAGAAAAAGAGTTATTAATTTACCTTCATTAGAAAACAACATTTTAACAAGCTTTAAGAAAGGAACTTTTTCACTTGCCTTTTAGGCACTTTGACAGTATTGTCTTAAAGAAATCATTAAAGAAGTTCAAAAGAAACGTGATTCTATTACTCCTGATAATTAAAAGAAGAAAAACCTCGTATACTGAACTTAAGAAAATCCTTATCTCCCTTGTAAACTTTGATTTATAACTTTATTGAGAAGCAATTCCTAATGAAAAAGCATGCTAAGGTTCACAGAGAAAGAAATTTAAAGAATCTGCATAAAGTAAGAAAGAGACTTTATAAAGATGTTAAAATCTGATAAAATAAGCATTGATGTTTGAGCTCGCACTTAGAAAAGAAAAGGGAGTCGAAGCAAGCTATAAATAGAAGAAAAAGATAGAGAACCTTATTCTTTTTAAGAGCTCTGTTAATATGTGATATTATTCATTTGTATAAAATCTAAGACTTATTTATAATAATTTATTATTCATTCTCTAGCACATTTTATACTCTTATCTTCACTTACACTATTGCAACTACTTTAATCAATTCTACTGTTTCTAAAGGCAAGTCATGCATAAGTTTTTTTTTACCATATAAATTTCTTGTAACGAGTCTTGAAATTTCTATATTAGAATTTTATTTCATTAACATTATATAAAAATAAATATATTTCATTAATAATTTTTTATCAATTTATAATATTTTTACTTTTTAATTTAATTACTGACCCCTTAACATCGTTATATTTAGACTAAAGATCAAAGAGATTGGTTTAGTATTATTAATCATATTTTTTTTAAATGGATCTCAAGATTATCTAATGTTTTAGTTGGATACTTTTAAATTTATTGGCTCTTTTTCTGTCAATAAACCATTGTTCTAAATGAATTACTTCTTCTATTGTGCAGATGAAAAATAAGTATAAAATTATAGATGGTTTTATATATTTATTATTGTTTTACATTTAATTTAATGGTATATAATAAAATAACATTAGTAAATTAATTAAACTTTTATTCATTGCAGTTATCCTGCGACAAAGTAACCAAAAATTAAATTATATAAAGTTCTTTTACTTATCCTTCAATAGAAATAGGGTCTAATTCTTGCAAAGAATTTTCAAAACCTAAGTCAGTTCAAAAGATTTTCATGAACATATCAAAATCTAAAGTCATTGCATGATAAAAATTTTATTCTCTCATTTTATCATCCTATTTTGAGGTTTTGATGTAGTCATGATTCTTCAAGAAAATGAAATCAATTAAAAATTTTTATTTAATATTATTGGCAGTTAACTTTATTGGTACTGAGAATATATGATTCTTTCTTGTTAGATTAAAAAGAGCTGGACTTTACTATTTGCATATTAATCTTATTTCATCTTCCATTGAGTTAATTCAAATATTAAAAAAAATCTAAATTTAATCCAATAATAATCTCATTATAATCGATTTATCTCGCTTCAGGCATGATATAAAAAAGTACTGCCATAAATAAAGTCCTTATAATTTATAATTCTCAATACAAAAAGTACCTGATCGTAGAGTAGAAGCTCAAACAAAGTTAACTGCTAGTAATTAAATAATGACCAATTATAATTTAATTCATTTTTTCTCAATCAATAGCATTATATTAAGTTTATAAATTTAATTTATTAGAAATATTTAAAATTATTTTTATTAGTATACAGAACCAACATAATAAATTAATTGATTGAACATTTTAAAAAAATTAACCCTAACAAACTACACGTTAAAATAGATGTAGTCTTGAACAAGTATGAATTCTTTGATTTAGAGAATAAGTTATTGTATTTCTATAAATTTTATATAAATATATTTCACACAGTACTAATTCAAATCACTCTTTGACCTTTAAATGATATAATAAAATCACATTTAATAACTATCTGACATAGCTATATTATTGCAGAAATATAAATTGATAATTTTAAAATTAAACCTGAAAGAAATGATTTTAAAAGAAAACTCTTTTATAGTATAAATTATTTGCAATTTAGATTTAACCTGGACCCTCTCCAACCCTAATCCAAGACAAGCCTCGTCACCTCATCCCCACTCCAATATAATACTTTTTATATGACTTTTTTCATTTGTTGAATCTAATTTAATAATGAAATTCAAGGATATATTAAAAAATTTTATTTTAAATTTTTTACCGTAGTCCAATTTAGCACAAGCTCCATTAAGAATATGACTATAATACAAATTTTAAAAGAATTTTGTTTTTATATGATATTGACTTTTATGATTAAATTTTTAATTTTTTTTATCTTCAATTAAATCAATCGATATAATTAAAAAATAAAATATGATTTAATTAGTTTTCATAAATTTTGTAATAAAAAAAGTTAAAAAAAATTCAAGATTCTTAAATGACTTTTTCGAAAATTGACTAGTAAAATTGATTTATGATATTTAAAATTTTTTAAAAAATTTGTACACATGTTGTAGGATCTTGTTTAAGAAATGCTTTACGGAAAAATTTAATATATAATAAATAATTTGATATATATAAATAAAAATGTCATGATTGAGTTAAAATCACTAAATGAAAAAACCATTTATAATAAAGGTATCTCAATTGGTGAGGAGGAGGTGGAGAGGAGTTTGAAAGTTAGAACAATTATTTATATTTTTCTATCAAGAATATAAATAGAGTAAAGAAAATAATTTAATAAAGTATTTTTTTAAATCTATATTTTCTAAAACTAGAACTTTGATAATGATATTATATTTTGTTGTTAATTAAATGATAAAATAAAAATAAATTTGAGTATAATATGTGAAATACATATTGCTAAATGTATATATCTATTCCTTTACAATAGTATTTATTTCCATATTCAGTTTTTTATGTCACACTATTTAATCTAAATAAATTTAATTAATTTCTAAATCTTTCCATTTTTATAACTAAATTTTTTTAATTATTATTTACTGTCTTAATTACTCTCTTTTCTTTTAATTTATAAACTAAATGTATTTTATATTTAAAAAAATTATGTTAATAAAGCATTTTATTATTGTTTGGTTCTAAACAAAAAATATCAAAAATATCATTTAATAGGACTAAAATAGAGTCCCTCTAAAATATAAATATTTCCAAATTTTTAATAATTAATTTGCTATTTTTTTTTATTTTAACTTAATAAAACTTCTATTCTTTTATCATTTTACAATATTAATTTATAAAATTTTCATGGTTCCAATAAATAATATAATTTTATCTAAAATAAAATTTGAGAATTAAAAATTGAAGAAAAAAATATATAAATTTATTATAATATGAATTTATATAGAATGTAAAGTCATTATGATTTACGAACTCCTGTCTACTTCAGTATTTTAATTAAATTTTATTAAAATAATTTTTTTAATATTAATTAGCGTGATAGTATGAATTTTCAATTTAAATGTAGCATAAATATATTAGCGTAATGTGTCTATGTTTTTAAAATAATCTCTATTTTCCTGTAATTTATTATAATAACCTTTCCAATTGTGATTTAATTGAATTTATTTAATCTAGAGATAACTTTTCTATGGCCTTCGTCCCAGCTTGCAATATAAATCACATTTCCCGGAATGAAGTAGCACCTTGTGACGACCAATCATAACGACTACAACAACCAACCCAGCCATATCAGTAGTCCATAATCAACGCCAAGATGGAGAAGCTTGTAGAAGTAATCTAAGCCAAGGTGTACGCGGACTTAAGGCAGTCTTTATAGCATATCCCAGGGCTCCTAAAGATTATTATTGATCACTTCATCAACTGCTAGTTCAATTATTAGACAGACTAGCTTAGAAAGTGGCACCATCGAGAGATCCATCTCAAGAATGACATTCAGAACAATGAGGCATGAAGTTCAACTATGACCAAGTAGTCCTACGAAAATATTTGAAATATTTTAAAAGAGTTATTAAGTTAAAAGAATTTGATAAATTGTTGATTATATTACTTTCACCATATTCAATTATATTTAATTCTTGGGGTTTTAATTATTTTACTAAATTAAATAATTAAGCGAGATTACTAATATTAATTTAACAATAATCAAAGAAATTAAGAAAATGAGTGAGTCTGAGATTTTTTCCTATAATACAGGAATAGAAAAATCCTTCATATACTAATGTAAAGATAAAAAAGAAGTTGTTTTGGAAGAAATTTACAAGAGGCTCTTGTAAATTAACCCTTAAGTATGTCCACAAATATGTTCTCCTCATTTAATAATTAAATATGAATTTTTTAAAAAAATTATTAAAATTTAAAATATTAATTTAAAATTCTTAATATTACTTTGATTAGAAGAGTCCATTTCATGAAAAAGAACTTATAAAACCCCTTTGATCAAATAAGAAGCGAGGATTGGATTTAAGAAAAATTAGATGAAAATTTAATTATTGTTTGCTAATATAAATTATTATTAGGCTAAAATCAAATTTACACAACATGATTGGATTATTTTACAATTAAAATTAATTGAGCCAATAGTTTTAATAATTAGCCCAAGCAATAAAATTGTACACCAATAATATTTATTTCTTAATTTAATTGTTCTTAACTCTAATATTTTCTTCTTAATTGATCTAAGGGGCTTTGACTAATTATTTAAGAAAAATATATTTTTTTTATTATTATATATTTTTATTCTTAAATTTTATAAGAAATATAAAAAAATAACATATTCAAAACCCCAAAACCCCTTCAGTAGTTTGATTGAGTTTTTGATTGATAAAAGTAGACTATTAGTGCATACTTTATTAGGGTTTTAATAGGGTTTATGTAGGGGTTCAATGTTTAAATATTAGTAATTTAAGTGAGAATATGCGAGGTTTGGGGTATGTTTATGATAGTGAGTATAAAGATCTATTGTTTTAGTTGCGCATGGATGTGATGAATATAGTGATCAACTCAAGCTCATTCTGAATTATACGTCTATAGCAAGGCTGCTACATAAATCTCCTGCTACTGTTAGGTCTCACTGTCAATTAGCATTGAATTTAAAGAGATAGCATCTTAATTCTAAGCCTAAGAGACACTTAAAATTTTAACTGCATCATATTGACTATCTTATTAATGGTAAGTCTCTTAAATACTGGGCTCAATTCTCTCTAGCCTAGAGGGCTGTGATGCTTCATCGCCAATTTTCTGAGCTTCACATCTCTGCTTGATCGATAGCTAACATATATAAAAAGAATGGAATATCTTATAAGACAGTCAATCGCATAAAGAGAGTGATTGACTTTAATGTTCCATTTTATAAGACTAATTTAAATTATATATTCGATTAAATGCAGAGGTATTAAGAACATAATATAAAGTTCATACACGCTGATGAGGCAGTATTTACGTTTGATAAGTTTATATTATCAAGGTCTTGGTACAAGAGGTATAGTAATTAGTAAAGATACGATAATTTAGTGAATTGTAAAATTCTTAATATACAAAAGACATGATTGATAATTAATTTTAATCTAACACTTAAATTAAAAACTTAAAAAAACTAATTATTTATTAGGCGAAGGCTACCGAGTAAAATATCGCGATTCAAAAATTAATTTCAATCAATCAAATTAGTCTATATTATTACAAACATTTTGACCTTATTAGATTTTATTGTTATTAGTAGAACACACAACCATCCATTAAAAATTCTGATAATTCTTAAAACAAGTCAAGTATTTAAATATATTTTTCTTATTTTCTGATATTTTTGTTAAATCTATTTTTTTCATTTTTATTCATTCAATATATTATTTTACTTTGAAAATTTAATATTCATATTTAGAGTGTTATGCCACATTTGATTAAAGTCTTCATTTTAATTTCAAATATTTAAGATATTTTTTTAATTATTTTCTTCTATACCATCATTCTTAAATTAAAAGTTCATTTTGAATTTTTCTGATTTAAAACTTTTGAATCCTAATTATCATTATATTGTATGAATTTTCACTATATATATGAAAATTCAATTAATATATTAAAACATATTTTTGACATCAAAAAATTTCTGAATGAAAGTTTGATAATTAAATTAACAAAACTTAAATTAACTTGATTTAATTGTGAAAATTACAAACTGAGAAATAAAAGAAAACAATTTTATACAAATATTCTATAATATTTTTTTTTAATAATAGATATTCATAAATGAAGTATTAAATTATTGGATGAGTTAAGGATGCATGATTATTTTTGCAATTTTATAAGTTAGTAGTTTAAAATAAATTATAGGTAAATTTATAATAAGATTCTAAGCAAATATTTTCCAAATTTTAATGGATTATTGTATAAAACAAATTAAAATAATTGAATTAACTTACTATAAATCGACTAATTTGATTGATTGAAATTAATTTTTGAAACTTGAAGTTAAAGCGTAGGCTACCGATGAATCGCAATATTTTACTCGGTAGCCTTCGCCTAATAAATAATTAGTTTTATTAAGTTTTTAATTTAAGTGTTAGATTAAAATTAATTATCAATCATGTATTTTGTATATTAAGAATTTTACAATTCACTAAATTATCGTATCTTTACTAAATATAGAATTTTATGACTAAAAAGTTAAGATGTAAACTCATGCTATTCTTGGTGGAATAAGTGAAGATAGTGGCTTCGAGACTTATGTTATTATGTTCAGCCCTCGGTTAGATAAATGATCGTTGATAACTTGTCGGCTCATAAAACTAAAGACTCAAGGAAGGAATATGAAAAGCTAAATAAAACACCTGTATTTAATGTTCCTTACAGCCCTTAGATCAATGGAATTGAATTATATGTGCGTTATTGAAAGGTCATTATAAGAAATTGCTGCTCTACCATCTGATGCATGATTTAAAGATAGATACAGTCGATTTTATTAAGAGTGCTGCTAAGAGAGTCAGCAATGATAAAGCAAAAGTATGCGCAAGAGAAGGGAGATTTTGTGTATACAAATAAGTTTTAGATTTAAATGAATGAATAAGCTCATATATTAAAATCTGCTCGTAAAGGGATTTGGCTTCTCTTTCTTTTCTTCCTCTTAAGGCTTGCTTGGGCCTATGTTTCTTCTCTTCGTTCCAGCCCCTGCATCTATGTTCATCTCGTCTACTTTTTATAAATATTGGGAGAGTCTCTTACTCAATTCATGCTTTACTTGAGACTTTCTCTCTCTGTTTAATTTGCTGTGCTCTTTCATCATGTAAAGAAAATATCAGTTCCAGGTTTAGCTATAAAGTTAGAAAGGCAAGCTTACTTGAGATTAATGGATGCTTCTGCAGTTCCTACAACCAGGAGTAACTGATTTTAATTCCCTACTTCTCTTTTTCTTCAGGAGAGATGCTATATCGTTTCTTGTGAGCTTCTAAATTACTTCATTTAAGTACTCAAGTTTAAGAGTTCCAGGAACACCAAAGAAGAAGTTTATCTCTGGCAACATATTAGAAAGTTGCAGCTTTAATGGAAGGTAGAGAGCAACATCTGGATCACCCATAGCATCGTCATATAGGTTTGTCACTGATATTTCAGGGTAGTTAGGTATCTCTATCATCCTAATTTCATTAGACTTAAAAGCTTTTTTGTCTTCATTCAGTAAGTCTTTTAAGAATGAGATTTAAGTTCCCTCCTAAGTTGGCAAGAACAATCCATCTATAATGGATTTATTAATCTTAGTTAAGAACCTACCTTGCTATATGAAGTTTCTGTAAAGGTCTTAATTACTCATGAATTTTCCTATTAAATCTTGAGATTATATTCTCTTCATTGGATCATTCATAGACTCCATCTTGCTTCCAGTTTCTATAAATGTTAATGAAATTTAAAATTAAGGATATCCACTCTGAGCTTACTAATATTTTACAACTAAATAGGGAGATCCACTTGGAGGTCAACCTGAATCATATATAAAGAGAAAGATGGAGGAATTTTCTCCAAGTTTCAGATTTTGACTTCCATATTTATCAATTTACCTCCATTATATTGCTCCTAATAATGTTAAATTATTTTAGGAGGTCCTCCTAATTAAGTTCAAACTTTATTAGGAAATTTAATTAAAGTTCAAAACCGTATCAGGTGGTACATTAAAAAAAAATTAAATTTTAAAACCTCCCTTTCTTATTTTGCTAGAACAAATTATGGAGGACCACCTAACTTCACAAAACATATTTAGGTGCATTTTAATGTATAAAATGGATGAATAAGTAAATAAATTATCTCAGAATTTAAGAAAAATTTAAACTAATGTCACGCACTCTGTTCTTATCATACCTCTCTAAATCTTTGAGGATATGCTCTTACTTTTGTTTAAAGGTAGAATTTATACAGCTTATATAATTATTAGTAGTATTTATAGAATGAGCGGTAACTTACTTAGTAAAGCGAAATTGCATGGCATCAGCCAGCAAAAACTTTTTTTAGAATATAAAGAAATTTGAAACGAGATGCCACAACCCAATATGAACCTAAAATTTTCTTACTTTATGTCTCAGACTTTGAATAGCAATTCAATCGTAAAATAAATATGCAGAGCTAAGAAATATAATGTGAGGTTCTTATAAAAATGGTTGAAAATGAGGAAGAAAAAAAAGAAATAAAGGTAGATCATTTTTGTGAAGAGTGTTAGAGAAGAGCTTTACTTATAAATCTGCTCTCAAAAGTCATATTTTAGAGCAGCATTCTAACAAACCCAAGCTCTATCTTAAGCATGATAAGATAGATGGAAAATATTTCTGCCCTTACTGTAAAAAGTAATACAATCATTCAAGAGATCTAAAAGTTCACCTCGAAAAACACCATGGTAAGAAGTTTGAGGTAATAGATCCTGAGACTGGTGAAGTATTTCTTTAAAAAAGAAGGCCAAGAGACCCTTTAGAATCTCTGATGCAATGAGTTAAGAAAGAGAATAAACTCATTAAAGCAGTGAGGAACCTCCCTGAGATAGTAAAAATTAATCTCAAGATGCATGCACTCAAGCTATCAATATTCAATATAATTGGCATAACTGAGTGCAAAGAACGTTATCTTATTCTTGATAAAATATTTGAGAAAAAAGTCATAACTGATAAGCAGTTTACTTACAAAATTTATCCATTAAATTACTTTAAATGTGATGACAAGTATCAAATGGAGTTTGTCAATGAGTTTCAAGATCTTACTAAAGCAAGGGATAGACAGAGCAGATTTTAAATTAAACTTGAAGCAATTCTCTTTGCTTAAAATCATGTAGCTTTTCGCCTACCTTTATACTAAATGACATTAAGAGACTATATCCAAGACTAAAGGTGTCCAAAGTAACTACCTCTTATTCTAACAAATTTCTGCAAAGGTATTGAGGAGCTGCATACTTTAGGATACGTGCACATAGATTTAAAGCCTGAAAACATTATGCTTGACTTTCACCACTCAGAGTGGTAATAATAGACTTCAATAGATCGTAGAGAGTTGAGGCTTTAGGACTGGTCAATGTTCGTGGCACTCCTGGATATTTTCCAGAGAGAAAAGACTGGAGAGATGGAGATATAAGGTGGGATATCTGGTCTCTAGCAGCAATAATAATAGAGTGCGATATGCAAAGAAATAACAACTTTAGTTGTAGTAGAGAAAAAGATTAAAAGCAAAGAATCCAGCAGTATTTAGAGCAAAATAAGAGAAAAGATAAAATGAAAGATATGGCTAAGCAAATTATCCTGAAGCCTAACAAAAGATCAGATCATACAATCGACTAGATAATAAGTTTGTTAGGAGAAATTAAGTTAGGAAAGTTGCCTCATGATGGCAAGGTACTATTTGAGTGAATATTAAAAATAAAAACATAAAATACACACTAATTTACATTACATTTAAACCCTAATCCCCTACATAAACCCAATTAAAACCCTAATAAAGTATGCACTAATAGTCTACTTCTATCGATCAAAAACTCAATCAAACTACTGAAGGAGTTTTGGGATTTTGATTGATTGTCGTACATTTTATTCTCTTACTTTTGAATAAGTCGGTTCCATTTATAGCATCGTGATATTCCTAGATTCCCGTAAGATTTGTAGACTCTGCAGTGCATGAGTGTCGTATTATCTTGTTTTGTAATATAAATGCGGTGTTTCACAGTATACTGAATATTTCAACAAAAAAAGTAAATATAGAATTTTAATTGTATATTAGTTCTTTCGCATATAATTTGTTGCTGTGATCCTATATCTCACATACAATTTCTTGAATATTTCAGTATCTGCTAAAATTGAAACACTTTCGTCTAAATTGAATTCTCTATGCATTTTAGCAGATACTGAAACATTCAAGAAATTGTATGTGAGATATAGGATCACAGCAACAAATTATATGCGAAAGAACTAATATACAATTAAAATTCTATATTTACTTTTTTTGTTGAAATATTCAGTATACTGTGAAACACCGCATTTATATTACAAAACAAGATAATACGACACTTATGCACTGCAGAGGCTACAAATCTTACGGGAATCTAGGAATATCACGATGCTATAAATGGAACCGACTTATTCAAAAGTAAGAGAATAAAATGTACGACAATCAATGGACCTAACTACGAGCGAGATTTCAAGAAGCAAAACTAAAATAATTCTTAAATCTAGGTTTTAATTAATAAAGTTTAATCGTGTTATATATTTCACTTTTGTTTTTCTGAGATTTAAATTGATTCAAATTCTAAACATATTACCTTATCAAATTTTTGATATTTTTATTCTTTTAATAAATTTTCTTATATTTTATCAAAATTTTTATAACTAACATCCTAGAGTATTCTGTTGGCTAACATCAATATAGAAAAATAAGTATAATCCTGGAAATGATAATTAAATTTAATAACAACCTACTTTTCAATATTGTTAAAATAGAAATTTTTATGAATCTACATGAAAATAATCATTTGTGTTAATCATAGAACATTTATTTTTATAGGAAATATCAAAGAAAAAAGTGTGAAAAGAACTTTTATTATTAATTAAAGCAGAAAATATAAGACACTTCTCATTCAAAATAATTGAACATTTAGCTTGTTTTTATCTCAAAATAAGCTTTTTAATTATATATAAATAGCATTTAAAAAACAAAAAAAGTTATCACTAAATTATAGATTAAGAAAAATATAAAATGGCTTAAATTTTCTATTATTTTTGTCCTATAATTTTTGCTTTTATTTTATTGATTATTAATTAAATAATTGAATTTTCTTTAATAAAATTATAATTTTATTAAATATTATATACTATACCTTCGATTTTTTACTGCTCAGTAATTATATTTTAAATTTGATTATTTATCGTTGCCAACTGTGTAAAAAGATTTTTCATTTTTTTTTATATAATTAAGAGTATTCATTATATAATTAAGAGATATTCATTAAATTGTGTTAATAATTTGATAACTATATGATTATTTTTGAAAGTAAATAACACTTCATATCTCTAAAAAAATACTCTAAAATTTATAATTTTTAAATGCATGAGCGGGATCAATTTTTATCTTAAAATATCTATACTGATTAGTTTAATCATTTTATAAATACTAGTAAGTGTTTAATGAAATATTAAGAATTACAGTCAATTTTGTGGAGGAAGATTCCAGTCTCAGTTTATTTTCCAGACACCGCTAAAATTTCTTACCCCCTGCTGTTTCTCGCCCCTACGGAAGTTTCCTGCTTTCAAATTTAAATAAGTAATATACCAATATAAAACAATTTTAATATAAATTCAAGGTTAGATTTATCCATTGTCTCATTATAGTTATAAAGTATGTTGTACTAATGATTATAAGTAATACTAAATGTTCCTTTGATTAAGCATTAGAAAGTTTCATTAATGAAAAAATATGAATTATTATAACATAATTGATGTTAAACATTCTGAGAAATGTATTTATTATATATCTTAGTTACGGGTTTCTCTTTGGGTAAATATACCATTTAGGAAGCAGAAAACTTCTCTTAATTTTCATATTTCTTTTGTGTCTTTTATTTAAAATATGTTAAAAAACATTTTTTTCTGCATTATTAGCTGTGGTAGCAAATTTGATAATATTAGTTAATAAATTGAATTAGATTTTCTAATCTTACAGTGGTAAGAACTTTCGTAAATATAAAAATATAAATTTGATGATTTTTCCAAATAATTAAAATTCTTTAATAATTGTATTGACTCCTACATATGCTATATGCTTCAAAAGAAAATTAATCTAATTAAAATATATTATAAATTTAGTATTCTTTTTATATAATCTAAAGGAATATATTGAATCTAATTTAGCTTTCCCTAAAATTACTAGCTTGAATTATCCATAGTATTCTAAAAATTCCTCTGTGATTTATCAATCAAATATTGATGCAACAACTTTTTCATATTTCTCTCTGTGGCATGATTAAATACCCAAATTTAATGAAAAAATCTGGATCAAAAATATCAAGATTTATATAGTTTTTAATTTGAAAGAAATTTGCTAAAAAAAATCATGATTTAATATAATTCCTCAATATTTTATTAGAAAGAATTAGTTGAATATGCAAAGAGATGAGATTTTTGGAAATAGATTACAAATATAGAATTTCTTTCATGTTTAATCATTTAAAATACTTAAGAAACATATAATTTTTTTCACTTTACTATCAATCAATGTGAAAAAAATTAAATTAATTATATGGAATCCTAAATAAAAGTTTAAACAATATTTAAAAATTACGATAAAAAGATATAAATAAAGTTATCTTGTAATTTTTTTGCTAGTTGTTAAAACATTAATCACTAATAAAATTATATTTTTCCTAACAAAAAATTTCCTTAAAATTTATTATTTCGTAATAGAGATTTTAAAATTTCCCTTAAAATCTTAAGTAAAAACACTCTTTTTCCGAGTTAATTGTATTAGTTTTAATTTAAATTAATTAATTTTAATTATAATTTTTTATTAATTATTATTGTTAATTTTTATGTTTTTTATCACAAAAAGTACTTAGGAGATTATGTATAAGAAGGATAAGAAGTCAATGTTTTTATTTTATTTTAATAGTTAAATACTCAATAATTAAAAATATTTTTTTATATTTAAAATGACGAAGCATAAGTTTAGGTTGAACAATTTCTGATAAATATTCCATGCACAATGAAAGACAAGGATTTTGTAAGAAATTATAATTAAAATTTGATTTTTTTAAAATAAAAATATATATTTAAGAAGTTTAATTGAGTCAGAAAACCTCGAATATTTTGAAACAGAGTTAATTTAAACAGTTTTGAATTTTAAATGGGAAAGATATGCTGAGAAATTTAGGTTATAATATTTATAATAATTAAATTCAATTTTTTATAAATAAATATTTATCTTTAATTTTTCATTAATCAATTCTACTTGTACATTCAATAGCCAAGAAACCCTTTTTTAGTTTGATTGAGATTTTTATTGATAGAAAATAGGCTAATAAGCCTTATTTTTAAAGTTGGGGGGGGAAGTTTCCTGCCCCCAACATTAAATTTTATGTTTTTGCAATAAATTTAATAGAAACAAATTAATTTCAATTTCAGTAATCATAACCATGTACTATACATCATTAATTATTAATTATTATATAATTTTCAAGGTACATAATTATTCGTTATCAAATTATATATTATTGACAAGGCTAAAATAAGTGTTTTTTTTAAATAATTAATGTAATTTTCATTAAATTTTAAATTGATTATCAAGGTAGAAATGATATTTGAAGCTAAATTTTTAAAAAAACTACATAATAATAGATGATACAGATTCTTTGAAAATTATAAAAATTGCATATTTTATGTACGGGGCAGGAAACTACCTTTTTGGGGGCAGGAAACTTCCCCCCTTGGGTGCATATAAAATTTTGGGGCAGGAAACTTCCCCCCCCCCTTAAAGTTTTTAGTCTCCCGACAGATCTATTAACTTTAATTTAATTTACTTGGTTTTATTGTATTTTAGATTCTTCGTATACTTTTATTGGTTTTTATATAGTTAAGTAAAAAAAACATTCTTTTTTAACCATTATTTTTATAGTTTTAGAGATGTTAATTTGTTCTTCGGTAAGATTCAATTTCACTCTTACAGATAAAGTAATCGCTGATTCTCATTTTCTTATTATTAGTTTTGCTGCTAGAGATTCTTTACCCAATTATTTATTCCCGTCTCTTCAATCTTTTCTTTCTGGGAAATATCATAGAGTGCTATATAAATTAACCAATGCAGAAGCTTGTACCTTTTTATTATGTAATTAGATTTTTTATACCCTTAATGTTTGGAGATCTAGCATGAAATTTCTGGCTTCAAGTCTTTATGGAATCTGTCAATCATGTACATTCATTTTTCCCCTTTAATTATCTGTTTCACTATCAAGCCAATTTATTTTGATAATTAAAAAATTCTATAATTTCTTTTCTATCTAGAAAAAGCTGCATAATTTTCTCCAAGCAATAACATCAAGCTATAAAAAGATCTACAATCTTTAAAATTCGCTCTTTATTTAGCGTAAAACTCATTTACAAATACCATTTTGAACATACAGTCGGAAGAAATTACTGAAAGGATAATGTTCAAAGCATTTTTGTAATTTGTGTTGATTAACTTCTCTATTTTATTCTGAAAAGTGAAAAAGTTTTCAAAACAACAATTGATATATAAAAATATTTAGGATAGGATATTCCTAGCTTCAAATTTAACCGTTATTTATTAATATCAGAGACGATA
The DNA here is from genome assembly GCA_000711775.1 of Oxytricha trifallax. Classification (NCBI taxonomy): domain Eukaryota; phylum Ciliophora; class Spirotrichea; order Sporadotrichida; family Oxytrichidae; genus Oxytricha; species Oxytricha trifallax. The sequence continues at coordinate 35,938 of ARYC01020469.1, forward strand.
AATTCTTAACTGTTCTATTCATATTTATTTCTTCTTTAGCCTCCAACAGATTACACTCAACTGGGTTTCATGAACTTCTTTTTAAAGGAGTCTTTTTCCTTTTTTTCATGAATAATTTATTGTCTTTTCATAAAATTCACAGATGTTCTCTACTTCCTTCTTTAAAAGCTTAAGATACAGTTTTAAAGATGTCAATATGTAGATCTCTGATAAATCTCTTGTAGATTTACTCAGACAGCTAAAATAAATTGCATTCTTTACTTTATTAATCTAGTTTGGATAGCAAATTTAAAGTTTAGTTGACTCTTTTAAAAGATATTCCATTATTTTTATAAATGCTAGCTATTAATAAAGCAAGTATGTGATGCTCGGTAAACTATCAATTGAACATCACATCTCTCTAGACAATTGAGAATTTAGTTCAGTATTTCTAAGATTCTTATATTGATTAGATCATTTGATACTATTTCTAAGAAACTTTAAAAGTCTTATTTGCTCAGAATTACTAAATTATCTTTTATTATTATGCTAAAATACATTAATAAACCTCATATTTGCTGGAGATTTATGGTGGGGCTTAGCAATAAATATTTTTTTAAAATTGTTTGACTTTTCACAATATTTATTAGTTCCGTATCTAAACTTAAACCCTAAATTTATAAATCTTGCAAGTTAAAACTGACCTAAATCTCGCTTTTTATATTCACTTAGATTACTAATGTTTAAATCATTAATTCCTAAATAATCCATAGTTTATAGCAGATTTTTACCAAAATAAACTCAATCAAATTACTTTAAAAATTTTGGGGTTTTTATTGTATTTTTACTGTTCTATGTGACTGATCTGTACTTTTTCACGATCTCAGGAGGAGAAGAAGAGGATTAGAGAAGTATGATATAATAACTTGTACTCAAATTATTATAAAGTAAAATTATTTTTAATTTAATTTTTACAAAAGTGTTTTTAAGTTAAAAATGATAATATAATTTAATTACTATTTATTTGTTAAGTAAATTAAATAAATATATATAATTATTATAAAAATTTAGATATCAAAGTTGCAATTAGACAATCTAAATAAAAATTATTATAATATCAATTTATAATTATTAATTGTATTATACAAATATTTTTGGAGAAAACTTTTTTAATAAAATACCAATTCTAGTATTAGAGATAATTTTTTCAATATTAATCTTTTCAGCAATAACATGCGTAGGATATTTAGTGCTGCAAGAATATTATGAAATGGTAATGATGAAAAGAATGAATTTATAATTTAAATTTTATAATAAAATGGGATTCATAAATTACATAAAAGATCTATGGAACATAATTGATCAGGTACTGGCACTACTGTATATCCTAATAGTAATTATAGATATTTAAAACATTGCTTACAATGCAATTGAACCTATTTTTTATCAATTATTACAATTGTTTATTTTCTGTAGATATTTAATCCCTTAATTAGATGTTTTAGTGATTTTCCTAGTATTTATTTAGTCTTAATAGAAAGACTTGGCATATTTGTAAAATAAGAAATAGTAATTTATGGAACAATAAAAAGAGTCTATTTAGGATGCTTAATATTTCGAGTGTCTATCTAATATTAGTTATGAATACAAATAAATATAAATATTTATTTAGAATAAAAATCGTAAACTAAGCAAAATATTATAGTATTTTATATTAGAGTATTATTGATAAAATAGAAAAAGATAGGAATTTTGATAAATAAATTAAAACTTAATATTTAAAAATTTGGTCATAAGTCCCCAACTGTTGCAATGAGTAAGAATGAACAAGCTGCTATAAGTGTAGATTAGCAAAGATTTGTACGATTCAACTACTTTTGAAACTTTTAATCAATATTTACGATTTCTAACAACATTTGAGAGTGTTTAGTAGTGATTTGAAGCTGGATACTCCCAACCTTTGGTGCGAATGCAGGTAGCTGTTGTTGCATTAGTGCGATTAGAGTGCATAATGATGGTTGGAGTGAGAGTTGAGAGTGTAGATTAGACCATTCATTGCTATTAGGCTTCAAGCTTTGTGATTCATGCTTTCTTTAGTTAGAACTGCTATGAGATGACACTAAACAACCATGGTTGACTATAGCTACGAAGTTGGTGTCTCGAATGCGCGCAAGCGAGGGAGGTTGTGATGGTTTGGAAGGTTTGAATGATTTAAACTTAAACTTAAAAGTGTAATATGTAATACTTCGTTTTAATCGCTAATCTAATCTATAAAACACTCTTCGTCGCGATTCTTGCTGTCTTTAGCCCCCTCTTGGTAGGTTGTCGATTGTTGCCAACATTTGCATCAAACGAAGCCGTGCTTGATGGTGCTGCACCACTGCTTCACGCTGAAGGCCCAGAGCTTGTTCACGTCGGTCTTGGTCATGGCTTTCAGAATCTGCGAGAGCCGCTTCACGAGGTGGATCCTATAAAGTGTTACGTATATACTATACTTACTTGCTATCAGCCTGCTCCTATCGAAGGTGCCTCTTGATGTAGGAGAACAATGCTCGATGGGGTTAAGCCAGGGTGAATACTCTGCATTGAAAAGGACTGTCACCTTGAACTTCCTAGCAGTCTCCAACACCTCCGAATACTTGTGAATGACTGCGTTGTCCATGAGCAGCACGATCCTCTTCGATGCGAGGTCCTTGTCAGTGCGCAGCTGGCGCAGGGTGTGATAGAGGAAGTTCTCGAACAGCATGGCGTCGAACGCGCCCTCGATGACCTGAATTCGAGATCAACCTGTCCTTGGTGATGGCCGCCACGAAACTCATGGAGAACTACTGCCGCTTGGTCGCCTCCTTCGCGATTGAGAGATTGCTTGCCAAGACCCCATACTTGCCTAGGCGTTGGTTGGCTTGTTCGCGCACTGTTGCGATGGGTGTGTACTACTATAGCGATTTGATGCAACCACTACCAGTATTCGCTATACCTGCTTGCTTGTCGTGCTTACCTGCTTAACTTGATTCTAAACCTTCAAAAAGTTTGCGTAAATAGGTAGAATTCGCTTACTTTACTAATGATACTCTCTGATTTAGCTGCTGCTCCCACCCCTACTCGATAGCTGAAGACGTTTAGGAGTGATTGGAATCCTGCTTCTACTACCTGCAACGCCTGAAACCTCGCTACCCTTACGTTAGGTGGATTGCAACCTGAGGCTGGCCAGGTTCTGAAGCAATGGAGCAAGCGCCGACGACGATTTGAGAGGGGTTTCTGGCTAGCTGCGAGCCTTCTTGGAGGAGCTGCAAATTCTGATGGCGTCGAAGCGCTTCTGCAGCGATGCGTGCTGAGCACTGCCCTCCGGGGCTTCCAGGATAGGTGACAGCTGAGTGTGTCTCTGATTACGACGAGTTTTCACAGGAGTGGCAGCAATGCTCTCCCCTCTCGGACCCAAGAAACGCTGTTCCTAAGTGTAAGATTTCCTGCTTAACTTTGCAAAGATCGATTTCTAGTTTGGACTCTGGAGAGCGGGTGGAATACTTCCAGGTGCTGTTCCTATTCTCTCACTAACGCTGATCTAGTCTTGCTTACTAGCGATTGCACTGTTCTCATCGCAACCAGCACCTCTTGAGCCATGTTTGGCGCTGAATTCAACAAGTTAAGCAAAAATAGCGAAGCTTACCGGGGGTCCCCGGAATTGCTTGGGGTCGTGAATCTTGGCTTTTAAGGTCATTTTCTTCTTAATCTAAACTTGATTTTGAAAAGGTGCCATACTTACTTCTCCATTTTGAGCCTACTTTCGGTCCTCGATGTTTTCATCCATGCATGTTTCTCTGTTGGGGTAGCCAGCAAGCATCTCGCCATAGTCGATCACGTCGTTGGTCACAAGGATCTCAGTCTTACCAACTGCAGGGGTTAGGGAGGAATCGTTATGACGAGATTTATCGTGAAGAGCAGCAGCATTGAAGCTCCATTGCTTGGTTGGCAGGTAGTCGCTCCTGAAATTCGACTCGTCCACTGAAATGATCACTGCATCCTCCAAGAATAGCTGCTCGAGCAGTCTTGACACCCATAACCGCTTCTCGTTGAACGCTGGGTCCCTATACTTGACGTTTGAGTTCTGGGCTTTGCCGAATCGAAGGTGAAAACTTTCCTTCAGAACCTTCAAGAGCGTAGCCACGCTCGGCACCATAAGATCATGGAATTCCGCTACTTAACCTTGCAACTCGAGCAGTTTATGATGCAGGCGCCAGCCAGTGACCTTGTAGATGCCTGTTTGTTCAAGAATAACAGCGATCGCCTTCAGCAACAGCGGGTTGCTCCGCGTATTCTTCCTCCCATTCTTCTGCTTTGACTTAGGATTGAGCACCCGGTGCTCCACCTCATACTTGAACTTCTCGATTGCTTTGTACACGAATCGACTATCCACACCCATCTCGAGCGCTATGTCCTTGGGCTTCATGCCCTCCACCTTGTAGTGCTACACAACAGCAATCTTCTTCAACGCCAGCTTCGCGTCCCTACGTTTCAGGTAAGGATTCTTGGAGCTTCCATTCCTAAGTTTATGGCTTGAGTATTCAACTAAAGCGAAATCGTTATCCACGCCCTGCACCTTCATGAAGTCTTGCAGGCCCTACCAAAGCTCGTCACTCTGCTTTATCTGCAGGTTCTTGGACACTACATTAGGGGTCTTCATGAAAGCATAATGTTACGCTTCCTCAACATTCGAAGGAACTGATCCAGGCCCTGACAAAGCTGGTCATCTGTCGCCAGACTTTCAACATCGACTAACGATGACACTGCTCGCTCAACGTTCTCCAAAGGAAGCCTATGATTTGCCCACCCAGTATGCCCATCGTCGACGGTGGCACCTGCCCATTGTTGAGGAGAGTGCCTGAGGTGTAAGTGAGCTTCATTGGTTTGGGATTGGAGGGGAAGTTAGTGCCCAGCACGACCGATGTCCACTTCACTACAGTCTTCGACTATGGCTTCAACGCACTCTGCTTGATCTCTTCGAACTCTTGCTGGCAGAGAAACCCAAAGTTAAGTATCGATTGCGATGAGAAACTGTGATGAGAGGGATTCTTAGCTGACTATTCGTCAAAACCTATAGAGTTCGACAGCGATTCCATGTACGAAGGGGTTTCGGGGTTTTGAAATAAATTAAAATTGAAATAAAATAGCTATTAGACAATATAGAAGTTATCAGCGAACAGGCATGAGCGCTGTTGATAGAGGTATAGTGTATGAAAGATAAAATATTTAACATGCAAAATTTTAATTTCACTCTCACGAACTGATTCGAAATCACTCCAGCTCATAGATCCACTCCTCTTTGTTCCCCTTCACGATCAAGTAAGCGATTGCACTCTCGAAGCAATGAGGCTTCATCACCGTTCCCATGTTGAGGGCCTTCCTCAATCTCGCCATTCTAAGCTGCAGGTGTGGTGGAAGCAAGTTCTAGGTCTGAGTCTTGCACTTGGCAGCTTTCATGGAAACTTGACTCCTTAGGTACTGTATAGTCCCTTTGTGGACTTTAGTTGCTGGGTGAAGCAGGTGGCATATCAAGTTTTCATACCTCTTGGCGATCGCTAGCAGTTCTTCGCCCTTGCTGGTCTTGACGTGATGCTCTCTAAGGGACTTGTTCTCATTCAACCACTGCCTGAGGTACGTGATGAGGCACTGATGCTGTAATGATGTTGACTTGTAAGGGAAGCTCATAAAATGGTTTACCAACCTCTGGAACACCATTGCCATGTACCAGCCTTGCTCAAACAAGTTCTTTGCATTCGAAATCTGCTTTGACGAAGGCTAGTAAGGAAGCTAGCCCTTGCGGGGTCTCTCCTTGAAGGTTCCAGGCTTCCAGCTAATGTGAGTTTTGAAGTGGATGAAGCGGAACTTCGAGCAGCCAAGGTAATCGAAGATATCGGTGTCAATTCGCTCATTCGTTTTCAAGACTTCAAGCGCCTCTGCACAGTGGGGATTGCTCTCGTCAAGGTATGCTGTGAAAGCATTGTTGACACTCCTTACCAGCTAGCTGTTGAGGTATGACTCGAAGATGGAGCGCTTGGTCTCTTGCAGCAAGCCAAGGACTTTGGAGTTTACAAACTCTATCGAAGGTATGACTAGGTTATGATATCTTACTTTAGGACTGCTCTTTGATTCTGCTATTTAATAAGTAAAGCATGGCTTGCTTGTAAACCAAGGATTTCAGCTGGTAAATCTGCTCTGGGTACAGTTTCACGTCGAGCGTCAAGCATTCGAAGTACACCCCTTGAAGGATCTCGCCTCTTGCGAGCAGTTGGTGCTGCTTGGCTACCTATACTAGTCAAATTCAGATCAAATTACCTGCTTTGCTGGAATGGGAACATCTTGCAATGGTTTGAGAGTGCTAAGGATCTTCCAGTGAGGCTTCACCTTCAGTTGCAGCTGCTTGAACTCCCATGCCTTCTCTGGGAAGTTGAATACATCTCTCTTATCAACCTCTTGAATCGATTGCACAATCTTAGGAGACTTCACTTTATGAGCTTTCTTGTGTCTTGGTGTCGTAGCCTCCTATATTGGCTGCACATCTAGATCTTGGTAGCACTCTTGAACGAATGCTTGCTCGAGCTTCTAGTCTTCTAACTCAAGGTTGACAGTATGCTAAGCTACAATGTGCTTCTTGAGGGTTCTCTTGAGAAAGCTTTTACCACATATCTCGCACTCTGCCTGCTGGAACTAACTGGCAGCATTGGTATACCTAGTATTGAAAATGAAAGGATGTACTCTTACTTTTGCGATACTGCCCTCTGCGCTTGTCCCTTCTGCTTGCTTTGGAGGTATGGAATCATCTCACAATTCAACTTAAAATTATAGCTTTAGAGTATAGACTAGCATTACTATCTTTGCACCAAGCGCTCTCAAGAGTACCTATAGTCAGTCCTGTCAACAGCAATGAAAAGTATCGAAATTTAGCTAAGGGAACTCCTTAGGTATGGTAGGGTCTGTATTGGTTTTGTTGTACTTTACCTGCTTATATAGGAGGCATGACTGGCAGTGGCGTTGCAGGTGTGGAAGCATTCATGGATCCCATAGTGATGGTGGCGAGTGATTGAGCGCTTCACTCTTATAGAAACATAATTAGTTTAGTTTAAGTTGATTGAATTTAAAATTATAAATTTAACTATATATACCTATTATAAATCACTCTTTTCATCAATCCACCTACCCTAGCACCCCCTACCATGCCACTATCATGCCAACCAAGCATATGCTAACGTTAACAAGCAAATTCGAATGCCTGGAATCAAAAGCATCAATCATACAGCGGGTATAGAGGTTTTGGAGAAGTTATCTTGAGCAAGTGAAAACCCAACACTCGAACTTTCAGATCGGTAGGTCGGCCACACAAATTTCTGATCTGGCCTCAAGACCCAACGACCCCTCCTCATTTCCCTCGGATGCACCTTGGAGTCCAACTCGACCTCTCAGATCACTCCCAAACCTATTTCTAAAAATCAGGAAGATGGTTAGCAACATTACTGATACCATTTGACTAAGAAGAAGTGGTCGGAACCGCGGATTTAGAGGGGTGGTTATTATAATAATATCGGCTAGAACCAAAACTACTAGTACTATCACTAACGGAATGTAGAGTATGACTTATGTGATTTTGTGAAATCGATTTTCAAGAACCCTCCTCTCCCCACCACCCCAACTCAAATGTCAATAATACTCATGATAACACCAAGATAGGAGGAGAGCACCCGATTGATGGTAGAAGTCGAGATAACCTACCTCGAAATGTCGGGGGCGTCCAAACCGACCGTTTTGACCTAGAAATCCCTTAAAACAGCCTCCTCGGGCCTTGGCGACACCCTAGCTCGAGCCCATGCGATCACACGTGCCACCAATACAACAAACATCAACTAAATATACACATAACACCAATAACAACCGATTAGAGTAGACCTGAAGCAATAGGGGGTGAGCTAGCCCTCAAATACCTGCTAGAGAGGGTCCCTTTTGGCCTTAGGAAGGGTGAAGTGGAACATTTCCAAGACCCTCTTTGAGACATTCGCTTCGCTACCTATGCTCCTGACTTCGTGAAATTTTGGTAGGATAACGAGATATTGCTGCTAATGACTCGAAAACATCAACCAGACATGCAAGAGGTGATAGGGGACGCATCAAGACCATCCGACCTTCCCCAAATACGCGTCCCTCCACGATTCCAAGGCCAAAATGAACAAATTAAGCTAGAATTGTGAAGATAACGACTCAAACATGCCTTGCTACGGCTCCAACGCTCGCAAGCAACCCTTCCCCAGTGCAATAAACACCAGAGATTGGCTGCCCTGGCCAGAGGACCGCTCGGCAGCGAAGGAGGGCTGCCCAAGGTAGGTCGTAGCCAGCCGATACCCAACACCAAGACCCTGAGAGACGTTAAAATAGACTAATAGAAGACAACGAACTAATCACTGTGAGCAAGGTTTGTAAACCCCAACTCACCACTTAGCTTAGGCAGCGAAGGAACGAACAATAAACTAACTCAAACAAGTCAAACCAACAACATCCAAACGCTCCAGAGGAGCAAGCACGCATAGAGGACGCCTAAAGTAGGTTAAGGAGGTGAATAGCACTTACCAGTTACCAGCACTAACAAACAAGTATAGTATAGTTTCGCTGAGCTCAGACCAGCACTTAAGTCTTAGTAAAAACTTAAAGCAGTAAGCCACAACCAGCAACAGCCCTGCAGAGCCCCGGCGAGGGTACAGCCTGAGAGGTCTTACGTCACTTCGGCCGTCAGGGTGTGTACCCCAGCACCTCTGGGGGGGCTACTTACAGCAGCTTAGGATTACTGGGTTTTGATCTAAAATCATCGATAATTTGCAAGAATCAAAGCAAAGTTGAAATTAGCAGCTCAAGAACAAAACAAGCAAGTGATTCTCAAATACCTCAAATTATTTTGAAAATTAGCGATAGCTTGAATTATCTCCAACACATTCGTAAATCGCAACATAAACCCGATTCTTCCAAAATTTCTACAAAAAGTTTAGAAAATTCTAGAAAAGTTCTAAATTTTGAAATTTACTTACATTTGTAAATTTTAATAATCTTAAATTATTATAGCATTTTAGGTAATCGTTTAGAGAGATGCTGGGTGCAACTCCCAGCAACACTATAGGCACCAGATGAAGGCAAGGTGGGTGAGAGCCCCACCATCAGCATCAATTATCTTAATTTTATAGGTATAGGTCATATCTAAGAGAGGCTGGGGTGAAACTCCCTGCAACTTATACGCAATACTCAAGAGAAGCTGGGGTGAAACTCCCTGCAACTATAGGTAAAATCTAAGGCACAAGTGGGTGAAAGCCCCACTTTAATCTAAGTGAATTGGTTTGATTAGTTTAATTTATACTTTATTCTTTCATTTGTTAGGGTTTAGGGTTGTCTGGTCTGCTTTCTAAACTTTCTCCCAAGTTGGTCTGAACTCAGCTTATGTCTGAGCAGACGATCAGCTTTCAATACTTGCAAATCGTAAATAATCATAGTATAAACCCCAAAACTTTCAAAGTTTTCGATAATCAGCGATTTAATGTTTTAGTTTTTACTTCAGTTACCAAAAGCCTCTCTCTTAGTTTCCCCAAACCTCAAACCCAAGTATTTCTGAGAAATTAGCTGTATAGGTAACAACTTGACTTTTACGATACTTGATGTCAGCATGTGCAAGGTATAAACCCCAAAACCCTATGGGTAAATTTCGTAAAAATCGAGGAGAAAGTTTTTCGATTTTGATTGAATTATACTTACTACTGTTTATGGTTGCCAAAGTTAGTTGTAAGACTTGAGTAGTTCGCGAAGCACTGTAGTTCGCTTGCAGCACCACTCAACGACAGCTTCCCTTCCCGACACTTCGTGCATCTTCACCACTCTTGAAGAGCCGCTTGTGCTTCAACTCGTTTCTTCGCCCTCCCTCCCTCCACACGAAACTCTCCTTGTCGATAAGCGCGAAAGCGCCGTCCCCTGCCGACTTCCGATGGTTCCCGACATTTGCTGTAATGAGAATGAGAAGCAAGTAATGATGCTTACCAAGCTTGCTTAACGCTGTTGAGTAGTGAAGCGACCATGAAGTACACGCAGCTTACGCTAGCTGCAGCACTGTTAGCGCAGATAGGCAGATATGAGCACTATAGAGAGAGAATGAAGCATAGGAGTATACTTACATGCAGATGTAGAGAGCGCACATGCACGAAGTGCGAAATCAGAGTAGTAAGAGCTGTAGCTCCAGTAAACATGCAGGGCGTCGACGGCGTCGCAGTCGTTCATGCAGATGGGGTCTTCAAGCAAGAAGTAACAGTAAATTCATGCCATTCAAACATCAGCAACGAGACAGCTGAAGCATGGCAGCTTGCAGCAGCAGCTTCCGTGATCGCAGCGATCTTAAGTTTTAAAAATTAAATTATAGATTAATAAAGTGAGAGTGAAGTTATAGAGTGATTAGAGTGTTTAATAGAGTGAAGTTTAAATCAAAGTAACTAGGGATCGGGAGGTCCAATCAGGGCGCTGCCTTCTATGGGCAATACTGGCAATCTTCTCAGCAGCAGCTCTCATACTCATTCATTCGCTGGTTAGCATGTAGGACTCGCCACCAGCAGGAGTGATCAGCACTCTTACAGGTTCAAGATTGGAGGAAGGTACTACGAGGGAGAACTCGGCTCCGGGCTTAACCCTGATGCTGAACTCCTCGCATTTGCAGTAGAGGTCGCCCTTATGATTGTAGATCTCGAACGCGTCGTCCTACTGCAGATACTTGCGCTTGCGATACACCTGCACCTCGTAGGCGTTGGGCGTGTTGTGCTGGTACATGAAGCGCAGCTTGAGTGGCTCTCTGGCTTGTATGCGCTGGTTTAGCTGTTCCATGGTTGCGCTGCAGGAGGTTTTTAGTTTAGTAATAATAATTAATAAAGGGGGAATTAGAATTTAAAGCACTGTTGTAGTGTGAAGGGAATGTTAGGAATGTTAGCGCAATGGGGAAAGCCAGGCGCTAGTTAGATGCACGAAGTGAAACAGTGTTATACATTAGTGATTTAGGTTAAGTTGATTGCAACAGTGTTGGTAACTGCAGAGTCTACAACAGTAGTAATAGTTACAGCAACTGCAATACAGCCTCAACAGAAGCAGTGAATGAATTTAGTTAGTTTAGATTTGAATTATGAAAGTTTAATCTGGTTTATGTCATTGCTGCTAGTGCTAGGTTTAGGGCTAGCTTCTGCTTGAATCATCGATGAGTTTTGCGTTATCAATGACTGGTTGATTTCAATCATAGGATTAGAGTATAGAGTGTCAAACTTAGTGTTAGGGTGCATGCGCGTATTGCCTTGGTGAGAGTGCATCAGCATGCGACTCAAATTGCGAGAGCGGCACTCTGGGGGCATTCGTTTACTATATCTACCTCTCTGCGCGCTTGCGCTTCTTGGTGCCATGATTCAACAAGTTCACTGCTCTGCCTCTATTGCTCACGTTCGCAATGACCGCATTCTCAAGCACGCCAAACATCTCTGCAGTCAGCTTGATGAACTTGTTCTTATCCAGAGTCTTCTGCTTCTACCTGAACTCTAAACTGGCTTTGATGTTTGAGGGGAAGAACTCAGGCTTGACTGTATTGATGATCTATAACATAAGCAATGAAGCAGCATGTATAAACAGCAGTAGTAATAGGGAGAATAGTAGAAGCAGCAGCAGTAGTAATGTTAGCTACCCAAACTTACGTTGTAGAGAAACTGCCTGTTGACGGATCTGCCATCCTTGATCTCTGGCAGGTACTTGCAGATATCTGGCTCCTTCTTGATGTCGCTGAGAAGATTGATTACAGAGAGCTCGTTGAGCTTAGGCACGCTGATGATTCGCACCTCGTTGTTGCGCAGCACCTATAGTATGGTTAACTGTAATGCTTACTTTCTTCACACCAAGGAATATGCCCTGAATGTACTCCAACGTGCACTCCTGGTAAGGTGGCAAGTAGAACTAACCTACATGAGCTTGAATGAATCATGAGTGTTCTTACCCTAAGTGAGCAAGATAGAGTAGATGTCCTGCTTAGACTTCCCCAACCTGGCTAACTCATTCGATGGGACGGAGTATACCACCTGATCATCGATGGTTTCAGTGTTAATGATGTTCATTCGTGTTTGACGGTCCCCACCCTTGACTTCCTCGTCGACATCGCTTGGGAACTCATGATAGGGATTGAAGCTTGAGACGCCACCTCCTGATCTCGAAGCATTACCTTGCTTCCTTGATGGTTCCGTTCTGAATTTAGAGTGTTAGCCATGACTGGGATTGTTGTTGAGGTATGTATCAATCTATGTAACGTTCCTCACGAATTGTTGTGAGATCTAGTTGAAATCAGCTGAGTCCTCGTTAGCGATGTAGTTTGGCGAGTGGCCGCCGTGATCAAACGTCTGCTCTCTACTAGCCTCCTCAACAGGCTGCATCAACGTATCAGTGCCTTATCCAGAGTAGTGCGCCCTTGAACCTGATATCTAAAGTTTTAGCAGTTAGAACCAGCATTGGTAAGTGGAATCAACATAAGAGATGATATGTAGTGTTTGCATGATGCAAGCAAGTATAGGCGTAGAATTCGATGAAATTAGTTAGAGTTGTTGGAGATAGATGTAAAGATAGACAGCTCCACTTACCTTGCCTCGAACCACGCCGAGATCCTTGATGGGCAAGCCATTCATAGTGCTACTGCCGAAGCTGCTCTGGAAGAATGAGCCTGTATTGGGCTGTGCTTGGCCACCACCCATCCCTGGCTGCGCCAGGGAGTGGGGGTGGGGGCGTCCCTGATCTCCCCGTCTTCGATGTCGCCAGCCTTGTCTGGTACCTGCTGTTACGTGGAATCGTTGTTCATTCTTATTTACTAATAGAGGCGATTAAGAATTTAACTGAAACATCCAAATTCGATTAGTGTAGTATGAAATTAAAATACGTTATTAAGTTTTAATACGAAACTTGCAACTTCTCGATTGCGCAAAAGTTGAGAGCTGGCAGCGCCGGAGTGGAGTGGCTCGATCTTCATCACTACTGCTCACTACAGATGTTTCTTCATATCAGACTGTGCGTCTCATGCTGGTTCACTCATCTATCATACTGGATTCTCATGATTCGTACTGATAACTCATCTAGGATTTTCTCGAATTTTTGAAATAGATTTTGAAAAAATCAATTTCTCGAGAAAATCCTAGATGAGTTATCAGTACGAATCATGAGAATCCAGTATGATAGATGAGTGAACCAGCATGAGACGCACAGTCTGATATGAAGAAACATCTGTAGTGAGCAGTAGTGATGAAGATCGAGCCACTCCACTCCGGCGCTGCCAGCTCTCAACTTTTGCGCAATCGAGAAGTTGCAAGTTTCGTATTAAAACTTAATAACGTATTTTAATTTCATACTACACTAATCGAATTTGGATGTTTCAGTTAAATTCTTAATCGCCTCTATTAGTAAATAAGAATGAACAACGATTCCACGTAACAGCAGGTACCAGACAAGGCTGGCGACATCGAAGACGGGGAGATCAGGGACGCCCCCACCCCCACTCCCTGGCGCAGCCAGGGATGGGTGGTGGCCAAGCACAGCCCAATACAGGCTCATTCTTCCAGAGCAGCTTCGGCAGTAGCACTATGAATGGCTTGCCCATCAAGGATCTCGGCGTGGTTCGAGGCAAGGTAAGTGGAGCTGTCTATCTTTACATCTATCTCCAACAACTCTAACTAATTTCATCGAATTCTACGCCTATACTTGCTTGCATCATGCAAACACTACATATCATCTCTTATGTTGATTCCACTTACCAATGCTGGTTCTAACTGCTAAAACTTTAGATATCAGGTTCAAGGGCGCACTACTCTGGATAAGGCACTGATACGTTGATGCAGCCTGTTGAGGAGGCTAGTAGAGAGCAGACGTTTGATCACGGCGGCCACTCGCCAAACTACATCGCTAACGAGGACTCAGCTGATTTCAACTAGATCTCACAAAAATTCGTGAGGAACGTTACCTAGATTGATACATACCTCAACAACAATCCCAGTCATGGCTAACACTCTAAATTCAGAACGGAACCATCAAGGAAGCAAGGTAATGCTTCGAGATCAGGAGGTGGCGTCTCAAGCTTCAATCCCTATCATGAGTTCCCAAGCGATGTCGACGAGGAAGTCAAGGGTGGGGACCGCCAAACTCGAATGAACATCATTAACACTGAAACCATCGATGATCAGGTGGTATACTCCGTCCCATCGAATGAGTTAGCCAGGTTGGGGAAGTCTAAGCAGGACATCTACTCTATCTTGCTCACTTAGGGTAAAACACTCATGATTCATTCAAGCTCATGTAGGTTAGTTCTACTTGCCACCTTACCAGGAGTGCACGTTGGAGTACATTCAGGGCATATTCCTTGGTGTGAAGAAAGTAAGCATTACAGTTAACCATACTATAGGTGCTGCGCAACAACGAGGTGCGAATCATCAGCGTGCCTAAGCTCAACGAGCTCTCTGTAATCAATCTTCTCAGCGACATCAAGAAGGAGCCAGATATCTGCAAGTACCTGCCAGAGATCAAGGATGGCAGATCCGTCAACAGGCAGTTTCTCTACAACGTAAGTTTGGGTAGCTAACATTACTACTGCTGCTGCTTCTACTATTCTCCCTATTGCTACTGCTGTTTATACATGCTGCTTCATTGCTTATGTTATAGATCATCAATACAGTCAAGCCTGAGTTCTTCCCCTCAAACATCAAAGCCAGTTTAGAGTTCAGGTAGAAGCAGAAGACTCTGGATAAGAACAAGTTCATCAAGCTGACTGCAGAGATGTTTGGCGTGCTTGAGAATGCGGTCATTGCGAACGTGAGCAATAGAGGCAGAGCAGTGAACTTGTTGAATCATGGCACCAAGAAGCGCAAGCGCGCAGAGAGGTAGATATAGTAAACGAATGCCCCCAGAATGCCGCTCTCGCAATTTGAGTCGCATGCTGATGCACTCTCACCAAGGCAATACGTGAAAGTTAAGCGCATGCACCCTAACACTAAGTTTGACACTCTATACTCTAATCCGATGATTGAAATCAACAAGCCATTGATAACGCAAAACTCATCGATGATTCAACAGAAGCTAGCCCTAAACCTAGCACTAGCAGCAATGACATAAACCAGATTAAACTTTCATAATTCAAATCTAAACTAACTAATTCATTCACTGCTTCTGTTGAGGCAGTATTGCAGTTGCTATAACTATCACTACTGTTGTAGACTCTGCAGCTACCAACACTGTTGCAATCAACTTAACCTAAATCACTAATGTATAACACTGTTTCACTTCGTGCATCTAACTACCGCCTGGCTTTCCCCATTGCGCTAACATCCCTAACATTCCCTTCACACTACAACAGTGCTTTAAATTCTAATTCCCCCTTTATTAATTATTATTACTAAACTAAAAACCTCCTGCAGCGCAACCATGGAACAGCTGAACCAGCGCCTACAAGCCAGAGAGCCACTCAAGCTGCGCTTCATGTACCAACACAACACGCCCAACGCCTATGAGGTGCAGGTGTACCGAAAGCGCAAGTACCTGCAGCAGGACGACGCGTTCGAGATCGACAACCACAAGGGCGACCTCTACTGCAAATGCGAGGAGTTCAGCATCAAGGTTAAGCCCGGAGCCGAGTTCTCCCTCGTAGTACCTTCCTCCAATCATGAACCTGTAAGAGTGCTGATCACTCCTGCTAGTGGCGAGTCCTACATGCTAACCAGCGAATGAATGAGTATGAGAGCTGCTGCTGAGAACATTACCAGTATTGCCCATAGAAGGCAGCGCCCTGATTGGACCTCCCGATCCCTAGTTACTTTGATTTAAACTTCACTCTATTAAACACTCTAATCACTCTATAACTTCACTCTCACTTTATTAATCTATAATTTAATTCTTAAAACTTAAGATCGCTGCGATCACGAAAGCTGCTGCTGCAAGCTACCATGCTGCAGCTGTATCGCTGCTGATGCTTGAACGCCACGAATCTACTGTTACTCCTTGCTTGAAGACCCCATCTGCATGAACGACTGCGACGCCGTCGACGCCCTGCATGTTTACTGGAGCTACAGCTCTTACTACTCTGATTTCGCACTTCGTGCATGTGCGCTGTCTACACTCTGCATGTAAGCATACTCCTATGCCTCATTCGCTCTCTATAGTGCTCATATCTGCCTATCTGCGCTAACAGTGCTGCAGCTAGCGTAAGCTGCGTGTACTTCATGGTCGCTTCACTACTCAACAGCGTTAAGCAAGCTTGGTAAGCATCATTACTTGATTCTCATTCTCATTACAGTAAATGTCGTGAACCATCGAAAGTCGGCAGGCGACGGCGCTTTCGCGCGTATCGACAAGGAGAGTTTCGTGTGGAAGGAGGGAGGGCGAAGAAATGAGTGGAAGCACAAGGGGCTCTTCAAGAGTGGTGAAGATGCACGAAGTGTTGGGCTGGGAAGCTGGCGTTGAGTGGTGCTGCAAGCGAACTACAGTGTTTCGCGAACTACTCAAGTTTTGCAACTAACTTTGGCAACACTAAACAGTAAGTAAAATTCAACCAAATTCCAAAAACTTTCTCCTCGATTTTAACGAAATTTACCCATAGGGTTTCGGGGTTTACAACTTTGCTCAAGACGACATCAAAACTTTATTATGACAGTTTGTGACATAAACAACTATTTTCAAGCAATACGTGGATTTAAGGTTAAAACAAACTTAGAGAGAGAGGCCTCAGAGTAATTGAAGAAAAACTAAAAACTTAATCATCAATGATAATCACAAAATCGGTGAATTCTTGAAATCATCATGATTTTAAAAGTATTGAAAGCTGATCGTCTGCTCAGACATAAGCTGAGCTCAGACCAACTTAGGGAGAAGTAAGAATAAAGCAGACCAGACAACCCTAAAACCTAAAAATGAAAGAATAAAGAATAAAAATAACTAATCAAACCAATTCACTTAGATTAAAGTGGGGCTTTCACCCACTTGAGCCTTAGAGTTGTGCCTAAAAATGCTGGGAGTTTCACACCAGCCTCTCTTTAGTGTTGCCTATAAGTTGCAGGGAGTCTCACCCCAGCCTCTCTTAGATTTACCTATAATGTTAAAATGATTGAAGATGGAGTAGAATTGTGGGGCTTTCACCCACTATGCCTTAAGCAAGTACCTATAGTGTTGCTGGGAGTTACACCCAGCATCTCTTACTGTAACCTATAAATCTAAATAATTAATGATTATTACAAATAATACTTAAGTAAGTAAAATTCCAAAATTTGGAACTTTTCTAGAATTTTCTAAACTTTTTGTAGAAATTTTGGAAAAATCGGGGTTTATGTTACCAATCATTGAGCATTTTGAGATAATTTCAGCTATCGCTTTAATTTGAATTACTT
>ARYC01020470.1:0-18680 GCA_000711775.1 Oxytricha trifallax
TCTAGAATTGCCAAAATCTCTAAAATTTATTTCAATTTTTAGGAAATTTTAGGAATCTCGAAATTGAACATTTGCCAACACAAAGCTTCATCCTTGCTTTCCAGGGTCGCGAATACACAGGAAAGATGCAAAATTTATTAATTAGTAGGAATAACATAAAACAAAAATTTAAAAAGTAAGCCTTCACCCTTTAACAGTTGACTTTATGAAATTGGTCCAAATTTTATAGCAAAATTACACTTTTCTTTACTTTTGCCTATTTTAGGCGATGATTATTTTTTATAATTTGAGAATATATAACTAATATGAAGTTTTTAATTCTCTACAAGATGAGTAATTTTTGAGGTCACATGGATCATGTGAAGTATGAGTTTTTGAAATTATAGAAATTAAAAAGCTCAAAAGATAGATTAATTTAAATTAAAATTAAATTAAATTTAAAATAAAATTAATTAAATTAAATTTAAAATAAAAATTTAGGTCTTCAATAACAGGCTCTGAATCGCACGGGAAGGGCTTCAAATCGCAACTTTCTAGAATTGCCAAAATCTCTAAAATTTATTTCAATTTTTAGGAAATTTTGGGAATCTCGAAATTGAACATTTGCCAACACCAAGCTTCATCCTTGCTTCCCAGGGTCGTGAATACACAGGAAAGATGCAGAATTTGTTAGTTAACAGGAATAACATAATATAAAAATTTACAAAGTAAGCCTTCACCCTTTAACAGTTGACTTTATGAAATTGGTCCAAGGAATTTTATAGCAAAATTACACTTTTCTTTACATTGCCTATTTTAAGCGATGATTATTTTTTATAATTTGAGAATATATAACTAATATGTAGTTTTTAATTCTCTACAAGATGAGTTATTTTTGAGGTCACTTGGATCATTTGAAGTATGAGTTTTTGAAATTATAGAAATTAAAAAGCCCAAAAGATAGATTAATTTAAATTAAAATTAAATCAAATTAAAAATAAAATTAATTAAATTTAATTTAAAATAAAAATTTAGGTCTTCAATTAGAGGCTCTGAATCGCACGGGAAGGGCTTCAAATCGCAACTTTCTAGAATTGCCAAAATCTCTAAAATTTATTTCAATTTTTAGGAAATTTTGGGAATCTCGAAATTGAACATTTGCCAACACCAAGCTTCATCCTTGCTTCCCAGGGTCGTGAATACACAGGAAAGATGCAGAATTTGTTAGTTAACAGGAATAACATAATATAAAAATTTACAAAGTAAGCCTTCACCCTTTAACAGTTGACTTTATGAAATTGGTCCAAGGAATTTTATAGCAAAATTACACTTTTCTTTACATTGCCTATTTTAGGCGATGATTATTTTTTATAATTTGAGAATATATAACTAATATGAAGTTTTTAATTCTCTACAAGATGAGTAATTTTTGAGGTCACATGGATCATGTGAAGTATGAGTTTTTGAAATTATAGAAATTAAAAAGCTCAAAAGATAGATTAATTTAAATTAAAATTAAATTAAATTTAAAATAAAATTAATTAAATTAAATTTAAAATAAAAATTTAGGTCTTCAATAAGGCTCTGAATCGCACGGGAAGGGCTTCAAATCACAACTTTCTAGAATTGCCAAAATCTCTAAAATTTATTTCAATTTTTAGGAAATTTTGGGAATCTCGAAATTGAACATTTGCCAACACCAAGCTTCATCCTTGCTTTCCAGAGTCGCGAATACACAGGAAGGATGCAGAATTTATTAATTAGCAGGAATAACATAAAACAAAAATTAAGTAAGTAATGCTTCACCCTTTAACAGTTGACTTTATGAAATTGGTCCAAGGAATTTTATAGCAAAATTACACTTTTCTTTACTTTGCCTATTTTAAGCGATGATTATTTTTTATAATTTGAGAATATATAACTAATATGTAGTTTTTAATTCTCTACAAGATGAGTTATTTTTGAGGTCACTTGGATCATTTGAAGTATGAGTTTTTGAAATTAAAGAAATTAAAAAGCCCAAAAGATAGATTAATTTAAATTAAAATTAAATCAAATTAAAAATAAAATTAATTAAATTTAATTTAAAATAAAAATTTAGGTCTTCAATTAGAGGCTCTGAATCGCACGGGAAGGGCTTCAAATCGCAACTTTCTAGAATTGCCAAAATCTCTAAAATTTATTTCAATTTTTAGGAAATTTTGGGAATCTCGAAATTGAACATTTGCCAACACCAAGCTTCATCCTTGCTTCCCAGGGTCGTGAATACACAGGAAAGATGCAGAATTTGTTAGTTAACAGGAATAACATAATATAAAAATTTACAAAGTAAGCCTTCACCCTTTAACAGTTGACTTTATGAAATTGGTCCAAGGAATTTTATAGCAAAATTACACTTTTCTTTACATTGCCTATTTTAAGCGATGATTATTTTTTATAATTTGAGAATATATAACTAATATGTAGTTTTTAATTCTCTACAAGATGAGTTATTTTTGAGGTCACTTGGATCATTTGAAGTATGAGTTTTTGAAATTAAAGAAATTAAAAAGCCCAAAAGATAGATTAATTTAAATTAAAATTAAATCAAATTAAAAATAAAATTAATTAAATTTAATTTAAAATAAAAATTTAGGTCTTCAATTAGAGGCTCTGAATCGCACGGGAAGGGCTTCAAATCGCAACTTTCTAGAATTGCCAAAATCTCTAAAATTTATTTCAATTTTTAGGAAATTTTGGGAAATCTCGAAATTGAACATTTGCCAACACCAAGCTTCATCCTTGCTTCCCAGGGTCGTGAATACACAGGAAAGATGCAGAATTTGTTAGTTAACAGGAATAACATAATATAAAAATTTACAAAGTAAGCCTTCACCCTTTAACAGTTGACTTTATGAAATTGGTCCAAGGAATTTTATAGCAAAATTACACTTTTCTTTACATTGCCTATTTTAAGCGATGATTATTTTTTATAATTTGAGAATATATAACTAATATGTAGTTTTTAATTCTCTACAAGATGAGTTATTTTTGAGGTCACTTGGATCATTTGAAGTATGAGTTTTTGAAATTAAAGAAATTAAAAAGCCCAAAAGATAGATTAATTTAAATTAAAATTAAATCAAATTAAAAATAAAATTAATTAAATTTAATTTAAAATAAAAATTTAGGTCTTCAATTAGAGGCTCTGAATCGCACGGGAAGGGCTTCAAATCGCAACTTTCTAGAATTGCCAAAATCTCTAAAATTTATTTCAATTTTTAGGAAATTTTGGGAATCTCGAAATTGAACATTTGCCAACACCAAGCTTCATCCTTGCTTCCCAGGGTCGTGAATACACAGGAAAGATGCAGAATTTGTTAGTTAACAGGAATAACATAATATAAAAATTTACAAAGTAAGCCTTCACCCTTTAACAGTTGACTTTATGAAATTGGTCCAAGGAATTTTATAGCAAAATTACACTTTTCTTTACTTTGCCTATTTTAAGCGATGATTATTTTTTATAATTTGAGAATATATAACTAATATGAAGTTTTTAATTCTCTACAAGATGAGTTATTTCGAGGTCACTTGGATCATTTGAAGTATGAGTTTTTGAAATTAAAGAAATTAAAAAGCCCAAAAGATAGATTAATTTAAATTAAAATTAAATCAAATTAAAAATAAAATTAATTAAATTTAATTTAAAATAAAAATTTAGGTCTTCAATTAGAGGCTCTGAATCGCACGGGAAGGGCTTCAAATCGCAACTTTCTAGAATTGCCAAAATCTCTAAAATTTATTTCAATTTTTAGGAAATTTTGGGAATCTCGAAATTGAACATTTGCCAACACCAAGCTTCATCCTTGCTTCCCAGGGTCGTGAATACACAGGAAAGATGCAGAATTTGTTAGTTAACAGGAATAACATAATATAAAAATTTACAAAGTAAGCCTTCACCCTTTAACAGTTGACTTTATGAAATTGGTCCAAGGAATTTTATAGCAAAATTACACTTTTCTTTACATTGCCTATTTTAAGGCGATGATTATTTTTTATAATTTGAGAATATATAACTAATATGAAGTTTTTAATTCTCTACAAGATGAGTAATTTTTGAGGTCACATGGATCATGTGAAGTATGAGTTTTTGAAATTATAGAAATTAAAAAGCTCAAAAGATAGATTAATTTAAATTAAAATTAAATTAAATTTAAAATAAAATTAATTAAATTAAATTTAAAATAAAAATTTAGGTCTTCATAAGAGGCTCTGAATCGCACGGGAAGGGCTTCAAATCGCAACTTTCTAGAATTGACAAAATTTCTAAAATTTATTTCAATTTTTAGGAAATTTTGGGAATCTCGAAATTGAACATTTGCCAACACCAAGCTTCATCCTTGCTTCCCAGGGTCGTGAATACACAGGAAAGATGCAGAATTTGTTAGTTAACAGGAATAACATAATATAAAAATTTACAAAGTAAGCCTTCACCCTTTAACAGTTGACTTTATGAAATTGGTCCAAGGAATTTTATAGCAAAATTACACTTTTCTTTACTTTGCCTATTTTAGGCGATGATTATTTTTTATAATTTGAGAATATATAACTAATATGAAGTTTTTAATTCTCTACAAGATGAGTAATTTTTGAGGTCACATGGATCATGTGAAGTATGAGTTTTTGAAATTATAGAAATTAAAAAGCTCAAAAGATAGATTAATTTAAATTAAAATTAAATTAAATTTAAAATAAAATTAATTAAATTAAATTTAAAATAAAAATTAGGTCTTCAATAAGAGGCTCTGAATCGCACGGGAAGGGCTTCAAATCGCAACTTTCTAGAATTGACAAAATTTCTAAAATTTATTTCAATTTTTAGGAAATTTTGGGAATCTCGAAATTGAACATTTGCCAACACCAAGCTTCATCCTTGCTTCCCAGGGTCGTGAATACACAGGAAAGATGCAGAATTTGTTAGTTAACAGGAATAACATAATATAAAAATTTACAAAGTAAGCCTTCACCCTTTAACAGTTGACTTTATGAAATTGGTCCAAGGAATTTTATAGCAAAATTACACTTTTCTTTACTTTGCCTATTTTAAGCGATGATTATTTTTTATAATTTGAGAATATATAACTAATATGTAGTTTTTAATTCTCTACAAGATGAGTTATTTTTGAGGTCACTTGGATCATTTGAAGTATGAGTTTTTGAAATTAAAGAAATTAAAAAGCCCAAAAGATAGATTAATTTAAATTAAAATTAAATCAAATTAAAAATAAAATTAATTAAATTTAATTTAAAATAAAAATTTAGGTCTTCAATTAGAGGCTCTGAATCGCACGGGAAGGGCTTCAAATCGCAACTTTCTAGAATTGCCAAAATCTCTAAAATTTATTTCAATTTTTAGGAAATTTTGGGAATCTCGAAATTGAACATTTGCCAACACCAAGCTTCATCCTTGCTTCCCAGGGTCGTGAATACACAGGAAAGATGCAGAATTTATTAATTAACAGGAATAACATAAAACAAAAATTAACAAAGTAAGCCTTCACCCTTTAACAGTTGACTTTATGAAATTGGTCCAAGGAATTTTATAGCAAAATTACACTTTTCTTTACATTGCCTATTTTAAGCGATGATTATTTTTTATAATTTGAGAATATATAACTAATATAAAGTTTTTAATTCTCTACAAGATGAGTTATTTTTGAGGTCACTTGGATCATGTGAAGTATGAGTTTTTGAAATTAAAGAAATTAAAAAGCCCAAAAGATAGATTAATTTAAATTAAAATTAAATCAAATTAAAAATAAAATTAATTAAATTTAATTTAAAATAAAAATTTAGGTCTTCAATTAGAGGCTCTGAATCGCACGGGAAGGGCTTCAAATCGCAACTTTCTAGAATTGCCAAAATCTCTAAAATTTAATTCAATTTTTAGGAAATTTTGGGAATCTCGAAATTGAACATTTGCCAACACCAAGCATCATCCTTGCTTCCCAGAGTCGCGAATACACAGGAAAGATGCAAAACTTATTAATTAGCAGGAATAACATAAAACAAAAATTAACAAAGTAAGCCTTCACCCTTTAACAGTTGACTTTATGAAATTGGTCCAAGGAATTTTATAGCAAAATTACACTTTTCTTTACTTTGCCTATTTTAGCGATGATTATTTTTTATAATTTGAGAATATATAACTAATATGAAGTTTTTAATTCTCTACAAGATGAGTAATTTTTGAGGTCACATGGATCATGTGAAGTATGAGTTTTTGAAATTAAAGAAATTAAAAAGCCCAAAAGATAGATTAATTTAAATTAAAATTAAATCAAATTAAAAATAAAATTAATTAAATTAAATTTAAAATAAAAATTTAGGTCTTCAATTAGAGGCTCTGAATCGCACGGGAAGGGCTTCAAATCGCAACTTTCTAGAATTGCCAAAATCTCTAAAATTTATTTCAATTTTTAGGAAATTTTGGGAATCTCGAAATTGAACATTTGCCAACACCAAGCTTCATCCTTGCTTCCCAGGGTCGTGAATACACAGGAAAGATGCAGAATTTGTTAGTTAACAGGAATAACATAATATAAAAATTTACAAAGTAAGCCTTCACCCTTTAACAGTTGACTTTATGAAATTGGTCCAAGGAATTTTATAGCAAAATTACACTTTTCTTTACATTGCCTATTTTAAGCGATGATTATTTTTTATAATTTGAGAATATATAACTAATATGTAGTTTTTAATTCTCTACAAGATGAGTTATTTTTGAGGTCACTTGGATCATTTGAAGTATGAGTTTTTGAAATTAAAGAAATTAAAAAGCCCAAAAGATAGATTAATTTAAATTAAAATTAAATCAAATTAAAAATAAAATTAATTAAATTTAATTTAAAATAAAAATTTAGGTCTTCAATTAGAGGCTCTGAATCGCACGGGAAGGGCTTCAAATCGCAACTTTCTAGAATTGCCAAAATCTCTAAAATTTATTTCAATTTTTAGGAAATTTTGGGAATCTCGAAATTGAACATTTGCCAACACCAAGCTTCATCCTTGCTTCCCAGGGTCGTGAATACACAGGAAAGATGCAGAATTTGTTAGTTAACAGGAATAACATAATATAAAAATTTACAAAGTAAGCCTTCACCCTTTAACAGTTGACTTTATGAAATTGGTCCAAGGAATTTTATAGCAAAATTACACTTTTCTTTACATTGCCTATTTTAAGCGATGATTATTTTTTATAATTTGAGAATATATAACTAATATAGAGTTTTTAATTCTCTACAAGATGAGTTATTTTTGAGATCACTTGGATCATGTGAAGTATGAGTTTTTGAAATTAAAGAAATTAAAAAGCCCAAAAGATAGATTAATTTAAATTAAAATTAAATCAAATTAAAAATAAAATTAATTAAATTAAATTTAAAATAAAAATTTAGGTCTTCAATAAGAGGCTCTGAATCGCACGGGAAGGGCTTCAAATCGCAACTTTCTAGAATTGACAAAATCTCTAAAATTTATTTCAATTTTTAGGAAATTTTGGAATATCGAAATTGAACATTTGCCAACACCAAGCTTCATACTTGCTTCCCAGGGTCGCGAATACACAGGAAAGATGCAGAATTTGTTAGTTAACAGGAATAACATAATATAAAAATTTACAAAGTAAGCCTTCACCCTTTAACAGTTGACTTTATGAAATTGGTCCAAGGAATTTTATAGCAAAATTACACTTTTCTTTACTTTGCCTATTTTAAGCGATGATTATTTTTTATAATTTGAGAATATATAACTAATATGAAGTTTTTAATTCTCTACAAGATGAGTAATTTTTGAGGTCACATGGATCATGTGAAGTATGAGTTTTTATAAAAAATTAAAAAGCCAAAAGATAGATTAATTTAAATTAAATTAAATTAAATTTAAAAAAAATTAATTAAATTAAATTCAAAATAAAAATTTAGGTCTTCAATAACAGGCTCTGAATCGCACGGGAAGGGCTTCAAATCGCAACTATCTAGAATTGACAAAATCTCTAAAATTTATTTCAATTTTTAGGAAATTTGGGAATCTCGAAATTGAACATTTGCCAACACCAAGCTTCATCCTTGCTTCCCAGAGTCGCGAATACACAGGAAAGATGCAGAATTTATTAATTAACAGGAATAACATAAAACAAAAATTAACAAAGTAAGCCTTCACCCTTTAACAGTTGACTTTATGAAATTGGTCCAAGGAATTTTATAGCAAAATTACACTTTTCTTTACTTTGCCTATTTTAAGCGATGATTATTTTTTATAATTTGAGAATATATAACTAATATGAAGTTTTTAATTCTCTACAAGATGAGTAATTTCGAGGTCACATGGATCATGTGAAGTATGAGTTTTTGAAATTAAAGAAATTAAAAAGCCCAAAAGATAGATTAATTTAAATTAAAATTAAATCAAATTAAAAATAAAATTAATTAAATTAAATTTAAAATAAAAATTTAGGTCTTCAATAAGAGGCTCTGAATCGCACGGGAAGGGCTTCAAATCGCAACTTTCTAGAATTGCCAAAATCTCTAAAATTTATTTCAATTTTTAGGAAATTTTGGAATCTCGAAATTGAACATTTGCCAACACCAAGCTTCATCCTTGCTTCCCAGAGTCGCGAATACACAGGAAGGATGCAGAATTTATTAATTAGCAGGAATAACATAAAACAAAAATTAAGTAAGTAATGCTTCACCCTTTAACAGTTGACTTTATGAAATTGGTCCAAGGAATTTTATAGCAAAATTACACTTTTCTTTACTTTGCCTATTTTAGGCGATGATTATTTTTTATAATTTGAGAATATATAACTAATATAAAGTTTTTAATTCTCTACAAGATGAGTAATTTTGAGGTCACATGGATCATGTGAAGTATGAGTTTTTGAAATTAAAGAAATTAAAAAGCCCAAAAGATAGATTAATTTAAATTAAAATTAAATCAAATTAAAAATAAAATTAATTAAATTTAATTTAAAATAAAAATTTAGGTCTTCAATTAGAGGCTCTGAATCGCACGGGAAGGGCTTCAAATCGCAACTTTCTAGAATTGCCAAAATCTCTAAAATTTATTTCAATTTTTAGGAAATTTTGGGAATCTCGAAATTGAACATTTGCCAACACCAAGCTTCATCCTTGCTTCCCAGGGTCGTGAATACACAGGAAAGATGCAGAATTTGTTAGTTAACAGGAATAACATAATATAAAAATTTACAAAGTAAGCCTTCACCCTTTAACAGTTGACTTTATGAAATTGGTCCAAGGAATTTTATAGCAAAATTACACTTTTCTTTACATTGCCTATTTTAAGCGATGATTATTTTTTATAATTTGAGAATATATAACTAATATGTAGTTTTTAATTCTCTACAAGATGAGTTATTTTTGAGGTCACTTGGATCATTTGAAGTATGAGTTTTTGAAATTATAGAAATTAAAAAGCTCAAAAGATAGATTAATTTAAATTAAAATTAAATTAAATTTAAAATAAAATTAATTAAATTAAATTTAAAATAAAAATTTAGGTCTTCAATTACAGGCTCTGAATCGCACGGGAAGGGCTTCAAATCACAACTTTCTAGAATTGCCAAAATCTCTAAAATTTATTGCAATTTTTAGGAAATTTTGGGAATCTCGAAATTAAACATTTGCCAACACCAAGCTTCATCCTTGCTTCCCAGGGTCGTGAATACACAGGAAAGATGCAGAATTTATTAATTAGCAGGAATAACATAAAACAAAAATTAAGTAAGTAATGCTTCACCCTTTAACAGTTTACTTTATGAAATTGGTCCAAGGAATTTTATAGCAAAATTACATTTTTCTTTACTTTGCCTATTTTAGGCGATGATTATTTTTTATAATTTGAGAATATATAACTAATATAAAGTTTTTAATTCTCTACAAGATGAGTTATTTTTGAGGTCACTTGGATCATGTGAAGTATGAGTTTTTGAAATTATAGAAATTAAAAAGCCCAAAGATAGATTAATTTAAATTAAAATTAAATTAAATTTAAAATAAAATTAATTAAATTAAATTTAAAATAAAAATTTAGGTCTTCAATACAGGCTCTGAATCGCACGGGAAGGGCTTCAAATCACAACTTTCTAGAATTGCCAAAATCTCTAAAATTTATTGCAATTTTTAGGAAATTTTGGGAATCTCGAAATTAAACATTTGCCAACACCAAGCTTCATCCTTGCTTCCCAGGGTCGTGAATACACAGGAAAGATGCAGAATTTATTAATTAGCAGGAATAACATAAAACAAAAATTAAGTAAGTAATGCTTCACCCTTTAACAGTTTACTTTATGAAATTGGTCCAAGGAATTTTATAGCAAAATTACATTTTTCTTTACTTTGCCTATTTTAGGCGATGATTATTTTTTATAATTTGAGAATATATAACTAATATAAAGTTTTTAATTCTCTACAAGATGAGTTATTTTTGAGGTCACTTGGATCATGTGAAGTAGAGTTTTTGAAATTATAGAAATTAAAAAGCCCAAAAGATAGATTAATTTAAATTAAAATTAAATTAAATTTAAAATAAAATTAATTAAATTAAATTAAAAATAAAGCTAATTAAATTAAATATAAAATAAAAATTTAGGTCTTCAATAACAGACTCTGAATCGCGCGGGAAGGGCTTCTAATCGCAACTATTTTTATTTGCAAAAATTGCTAAAATTTATTGCAATTTTTGGTAATTTTATAAATTTAAAATAACATTGTGAAATTATTTCTTGCTTCTTATTTTCTGAGATAAAGAGATTGATGAATAATTTATTAGTTACTGATTATTATAGTTTGTTTTTTATTTAGCTTTTCTTATTATTTGTTATTTTTTTTTAACATTCCTTTTTTTTTAAAAAAATAATTTCTTTTTTTTGATTTTATCTATTTTTGACCAATTTTATTCATATTTGTTCCGACCGACAACCTACACCCCACACCCCACCCCATCCCCCACCCCACCCTTATAACCGGAACCCATCCCCATCCCACCCCACCCCACCCTCATAAAATACCCTATTTCATATGAAAAAAGTTATCCTTAGAGTCTCAATCGACTTCCTTCTTGACTTCTCGAATACACAATAATTATATATTATATAAAAATGTCTAATTTATTTTAAAAATATCCTTTTTAAGCTATTTCCTCATATTTTTCATTATTTTTTTTTTTTTTGAGATTAATTAGTTTACACTAGGCATATATTTTTGTAGACACACTTTTCATTTTAAATGATTCGTATAGATTTATATACTTATAAAAATAATAGTAAAAGATTTTATGGACTATATTAAAATATATAAATTTTATTTAGAGTTTTTTTATAAATTAAATCAACACCATTCGACATTTATCCGAAAAATAGTCTTAACAATTTTTCAATTTTTTATTTTTTATTATTTAAATGAAATTTTTTACCAATTAATAATAAAAAATAAAAAATTGAAAAATTGTTAAGACTATTTTTCGGATATATGTCGAATGGTGTTGATTTAAGTTATAAAAAAACTCTAAATAAAATTTATATATTTTAATATAGTCCATAAAATCTTTTACTATTATTTTTATAAGTATATAAATCTATACGAATCATTTAAAATGAAAAGTGTGTCTACAAAAATATATGCCTAGTGTAAACTAATTAATCTCAAAAAAAAAAAAAATAATGAAAAATATGAGGAAATAGCTTAAAAAGGATATTTTTAAAATAAATTAGACATTTTTATATAATATATAATTATTGTGTATTCGAGAAGTCAAGAAGGAAGTCGATTGAGACTCTAAGGATAACTTTTTTCATATGAAATAGGGTATTTTATGAGGGTGGGGTGGGGGCGTGGCATTGGGATGGGTTCCAGCGTTATTAGGTGGGGTGGGGATTGGTGGGTGTGGGGTGTAGGTTGTCGGTCGGAACACATATTTTACAATTTTTAATTCTTTTCTTATTTTTTATTATTTACAACTCTTTTCTTAGGTCATAATTCTTTAACTAGTTATTTTAATATTTTTAAATTTTAATGAATCATTTTATTATTAGTATATTTATTTTTATTATTTTTTGAATTTTATATTAATGACTTAAATTATTGATATAAATTGCTCTAAATTTTTTATACTGAATTATCTATATTTTCGAAAAAATCACAAAATTTACTTGTTATATTTAATTTGGTTTAATTTTTTTTATGATAATCTATGGCTCAATGTTATATATTTAATACATACACTGCAAGAGTAATAGGCATTTTCAGTGTTCTTGAGTTATTTATGGCTTTACAGTGTTTTGACATAATAGATTTACCAATAAATAATATTTATTGGTAAATATTGTTTTATTCATATAATATGTGTATGCAATATTTATTTTTTATAAGCTTGAATTCTTTAATGAAAGACGACTGTATACTCATTTATTTGACAATCTAATATGTTTCTTATTTTCTACTAATCTGCTAAATTTTTATTCTTTTTTAACTTTTTTATTTAATTTACCAAGGCAAATCTTTTGTTCGAAAGTGCAGATCTTATGTACAGAATTTAAGATTGTTGCCAAACTGTAACATCAATTACTCTACATTTTCTGTGACAAAAAACTATATTTTTAGCATCCTTTTTGCTTGCAATAATGAACACTTCGAAACAGATTGATGTGTAGAATCACAATCTCAGTGTATCTTAACAGTTTCATTAAGCTTTAACAATAACACTTCATTAATTATTAATTTAGTTCTTCTTTAACTTAGAAAAGAAGTATTGGTATTTTGCAAATATTTTTATCTGGAATTGTTTTACTACTTATTATTTCTTTAATCTCCCTGCTAACGTTACAACTTCGTCTCGCCTCAATATCTACTCATTTAAATCTTAAACTATTTTTATGACATTTAATAGTTTTTGAAAATTTCGCTTAAGAACATAGGAATAATAATTTTAAGTGGTCGCACTTTATTTATATTCTTAAGTGCGATCAAATCCAATTTTTAATACCTTTATTTTACAATTGACTCACCTTTTAAATGCTATATTTACTCTAATCTTTATATTGAATAATAATTATTATTGGCTTTAAATTCCTAAATAATGTAAAGAGATAGCAGCAGTAGCTTATATCAATTATATTGTTAAGGTTAAAACATGTTGAATTTACTCATTTCTCTTATTCCTTTGTTTTTATTTTTATATAAGTTCTTTTCGGAAGTCTGTTCTCATTGTTTGTTTTTCTTCAAAGTAGAAACATTCAAGGTAAAATCTATCTTTAATTGCTTATAATTTACCAACATCTCTAGAAAATTATTAACAAATTAAAAGTTGATTACCTATTTTTTACAAGTTGCATATCATGATTAGAGATACCATTGAATCATAGTAATAAATTTAATGATGATTAATTTGTAAATTATTTTTTAATTAATGAGAAATCTGTTTTTAATATAAAAAATCTTAGTTACATTTTAAATTTCTTAAAAAATAGAGATTTGATACTCTTTTGGTATCAGACCATTTCTTATTTATTAATAAAATTTAAATTATTATAAATCTAGTTTGTAATTATTGTATGTAACTTAATGATAATAAATTACAAAAAGTCTACTTTAAAAAAAGTTTTAAATCAATGACTATTTTTATTCCATAAAAATAATTCTATGCTTTTTAATGGTATATAAATAGTTCTACAATATTTAATCTTGATACTATTTACAATTTCTATTAATTTTGATATTTTAAATTATCTTTGAGTTTAATCAGTTTTATACACATAAACAAAAATAGTTAAAGCAAACAGCCAACCAATCGATAGTAAAACAACCTTAATAATAATTCTATATTCTATTAAATATTTTTATTATTTTATGTATTTTTGTCTTAATTCAGTTTAATTGTAGCATAGGAAATATTCGCAAGTCTATACTTTTGTATTATATTTAGTGGGCAAAAATAAAAAGATAAAACATTAATAATCTTTGCCAATTATTTAAAATTAGCAGATATACATCGAGTAATTCAATTACCTTCAAAAAGATAATGATAAGAGCACCTATAGGCAATTTATAAACTACTTAAAATATGAAAAATTTTTAGCAACAAAATGATTCATTTTTCATTTATATTAAACATTTTTGTTTTTTGTTAATTATTATAAGATTTACTGAGTACAGCATAAAATAACCTGCTTTTAATGAAATTCAACATTAAGTTAATGAATCAGTAGAGCAACTAAGTAAGTCGAGATGAATATAGGGATTTATAGCAAAGTGTTTGAAATAAAAAATATTTGATGGTATGTAGATGAAACAGTTTTGTACTATTTTTTATCATAAAAGAACCCTATTAACCACTGGATCATGTGATTTTGATGAGGTTCATAATATGTCTGCTTACATTTGATAAAGTATTCCTCGTAGATACCGAAGTGCAGATGATCATTGCACATACTTCGAAGAACTCTTGGTAAAAAGAAATTCTAAAGAGCGATCAAGGAAGACCAATATACCATGATACTAATTTATATGATTACGGTGACAAACATACTTTTCCTAACATATATTTCATGAAAAGAATTCTTAGAACTCTTTGATCAACCCAGGCTAATGAGTATATATAAACGTTAGAAAGAATAATATGCGTTGATAAGAAAGAAAAAGATAAGGAGGAATATATACTTATAATGATTCTATATATTTTCTTTATCTTTATCTAGTATTTACTTTAAATTTAAACTTTTCTAAGAAGACCAAGATAATAGCATCTTCGCCTGTTAAATATAGAAGTAAGAAAATATAGCAGATTAATAAATTTAAATTTCTTGAAATATCTCATACTTTTATATAATTAAAGGAGGCATCAAAAGAACATGGCTAAGTAAATATAACATGTGAAGATGTAAAAATAAATGGAACAAGAAAACTGACTTAATGATAAAGAAATGTTTTGAAGTGTGTTAGAATTAATATTAATTTTATAATAATAAGAGACTTAAATGTAGATTTCATCAATTCAATTCAATTCAATTTGGAGGAGTATAGGGCATTAAATATGCATTTTTCTCCATAACTTCACAACTAAATTTTTACCAAAAGAGAGTGACTAGATTGTAGATTGTGAAAAATTTTATTACCATCTTTAAAGAATTTATAGCTTGAAAGTACTCCAGCAAACAGCAATATGATCTTAAAAATCAATAACATTAATATAGAAAGTCTTTATTAGGTATTCTTCCAAATCACTGATTCATTTTATCCCTGCAATAGTTGATTTTGTTTTTATAGTTATTCTCCTAATTAATTCATTTACAATTACTGAATGGCAGAGTACAAGGTCTTTAACTAATTTAAAAGGGCTTAAATATGTTTTTATTCACAAAAGTTATTTTTCTCTAGAGCTTAACTCTATTTATCGATTGTTTACGGAGAGCAGTCGCTACTTATTAGCCTTATTTGTTATTATTTGAGTTTTGTATTCATGACCTTGTATTTAATGTTGTGTTTATTGTATATACTTCGAGGATGAGATGCTGATAGATTATAATCTGGGCACTGTTTATTCAGTTAAATAACTCTTTATTTCAGCAATAAAGAGACTAGTGATTGAAGGGACTGCTATAAGAGAACTTAACATGACTATAATGGTTATAGCTATGAGTTTACAATTGAAAATACTTTTAAGAATGATGTAAATGGGCACAAATTTTGCCGTTTTTAATTGGAAGTTTGTGATATACCGTAATAGACATCGATAAAAATGATGTAACCTTTTGAAGTTTAACATGAGGCATCTATAATTATATATGATTTCTGTTAAAAATTAGTTCTCCTCAAAATAACTAGGGTTAAATGATTTCATAGTATAATATATTATCTTAAAACCATTTTATAGTGTATTTAATTACAAGTTATGTTGAGTAGCGAAGAAAACTAAAAATATGATTACTTTAAGTGCAAACAATTGGAGAAATTTCAAATATGCTTGGTGAGGCATCTCATTTATTAGTTTGAGAAGCAAATATTGGATATGCAATATGAAATATGAAGTTCGACAAAAAGAAGGGTCGATAAGTACTTCTAAAAGACTCAATTCTATCATTGACAAATAAAGATTCCTATTTAATATACATTTAAAGTAAATAAATAGTATCTCTAATTAAATATTAATTACTTTTAATTCTCTTTCTCTATCAAATACATAAAAAAAATTAATTCTATCATTATTTAATATTACTTTTATACTTATTTATATACAAATGTCTACTTATTTAGAATAATTACTGTGAGTTAGTTAATTATTATTCTAGGTAATTTTCTTTTTTATTTCAATGTAAATTACCAAAATTTAAATTTGACAACCAAGTGTGAATCCTATTGAATTTAATTGAAAGGGATCTGATAGAGATAGAGCTATGTCAATGTTTTGAAATAGTGGTAGCACATACATCTATGACAACCAATGAAGCCTATTGGGTGAATTAGACCTCAAATCAATGTAGTGGCAGGCTAATTTAAATTTACATTTGCTTTATGTTGTTGAAAATTCATATTTGATTAATCTAACATAAATACTAGGTCTGAGAATCACTATTATAATTAAAAATTTTTATTTTATTGTTGGTAATTGAACTTGAATTCGAGAGAAATGAGAGCGTTCTTGATGGAACAGACGAAAATGAGCCAACACTAGAAGTCTCCTTGCTCATTGATGGATCAGCTCTGCATTGAATGAGTGAAGCTTAAACTAATGTGATGACTGAGCAAGAAGCAATTGAAAACAGACCACAAGGAGTCATTCTAAGAAACATGATGACGGGAAGAAGTCAGATGAAACTAAGATTAAAGCAAATAGCTAGAGCAAAGGGGCTAAAAGTGAGTAAGATGGAAGTTAACATTCAGTTACTTTAAGATTTAAAACTATTTAATGCATATATATAAAATCATTAGTGATTTGATCATGTATTTAATAAAGTCTGGTGGTTGTTGATAAATAACAAAATAATAAGTATAGAATAAAGCGACATGTAAATATAAAAATGGGATGTATAATTTCATTATTAGACACTTAAATTTAATGTGATTTATGAAAAACCTATAATTTAAGATTATCTGTTAAAATAACGAGGATTCTGAGTAAAATTATTATTGTATTTAAAATTATTTGAAGCAATAGAAACAGATATTTATATTAAAAATATTGGGATAATTTGGGCTGAGTTATTTTCTTTCTCCATCCATCACAGTTAGTTGTATATTCATATACCTAGGCAATTTAATTTATAATAATATGCTTGATAAAATTGGTAAATGCAACTGTTCAAGTTGAATTTCAATTTTAAGAAATAAAAATATATTTATACATATAATTAATCAGCGTTTATAATAGCTATTAATGTCTATATGATTATATTTTATTTTACAATTAACTAAATATATAGCTATATTTTATAACTAAATATATAGCTATATTTACTCAATAATATCTAGATTAAAAATATGTTATAAAACCATTATTGAATGATAAATTAAGAACTAATCAATAATTTTAATTATAATAATCACATTTATGTTTACAAATTGATTTTATATTTTCTTTTAATTTTTAAATTCCTTAACTTATTTGGTTGTTTAAATGACACGAATATGGTATGGTGACTCCGAGACAGCTAAATCACAAGACTTTATTCTAGTCACTGGTTGTATTGGTTTTCTCATTTGATCTAATCTTCTCATTTAGCCTCCATTCTCTCAATTGGTAGAGTTGATTTCCATTTTGTCGTTGAACCACAGATTTATTCATGATATAGCAGACTTAGTATCGCCACTATTTTCACATTTAGGAATGACACTAAAGTCTCTGGCACTAGCTCAGGAGACATTTGCTGGTTCCTAAGGGAGTCTTGTTTTCCTAGTTAACCTTACCAGTTACTAATCCTTTGAGTTGTTCATCAAGTAGGTTTAAATTGATCAAATTGATTTAATATATAGTTGAAAGTAAATGCAAAACAGGCAGAAATTCACATTGAGGTTAGAAGCAATAAAGGAATTAGTAAATATACTATTTAAGGCAATAATAGCTTGACTTTACATAAGTAGTGATGTTTTTTAAAGAGATATAGTAAAATAATTCTTTAAATGTTTAAATGTGATAATGGATATTGAAATCATTCATTAACTAGTTAAAATATTTATTGATAATTCAATCATTGAGTTTTTAAGAAACATAGGAACCTTAAATTTGCTTAAAATTATGGTGATTAATTGATAAACGTTAAAGATTCAGATATGATTAAATTTATTTGCACAGAGAAATAAAGCAAAGAGGGATCCTTAAGATAATTCTTATTTTATAGGGTATAGTTATTTATAAATTACATTTTAAATTAATAATGGTTAATTAAATTCATTATAATTATATTTATTAACAATAATTTTCCCACAGCATGCCTAATATTCATTAATATATAAATTTATAATAAAAAACCAGACATTTGCACTCGTATATTTCAATGACTCAAATGATTCAATGAAATTATGACTCCGTTTATTAACTGTGGTCTTTCAACCATTAAATGGCTATTTAGGAGATCTAGACTGCTATAATCTTAATGTACTCATCAAGTTTATTCTTATAAGTCTTAGTGAGAACAACCTTCCATTGGA
>ARYC01020471.1:0-19934 GCA_000711775.1 Oxytricha trifallax
TAGGTTGTCGGTCGGAACACATATTTTACAATTTTTAATTCTTTTCTTATTTTTTATTATTTACAACTCTTTTCTTAGGTCATAATTCTTTAACTAGTTATTTTAATATTTTTAAATTTTAATGAATCATTTTATTATTAGTATATTTATTTTTATTATTTTTTGAATTTTATATTAATGACTTAAATTATTGATATAAATTGCTCTAAATTTTTTATACTGAATTATCTATATTTTCGAAAAAATCACAAAATTTACTTGTTATATTTAATTTGGTTTAATTTTTTTTATGATAATCTATGGCTCAATGTTATATATTTAATACATACACTGCAAGAGTAATAGGCATTTTCAGTGTTCTTGAGTTATTTATGGCTTTACAGTGTTTTGACATAATAGATTTACCAATAAATAATATTTATTGGTAAATATTGTTTTATTCATATAATATGTGTATGCAATATTTATTTTTTATAAGCTTGAATTCTTTAATGAAAGACGACTGTATACTCATTTATTTGACAATCTAATATGTTTCTTATTTTCTACTAATCTGCTAAATTTTTATTCTTTTTTAACTTTTTTATTTAATTTACCAAGGCAAATCTTTTGTTCGAAAGTGCAGATCTTATGTACAGAATTTAAGATTGTTGCCAAACTGTAACATCAATTACTCTACATTTTCTGTGACAAAAAACTATATTTTTAGCATCCTTTTTGCTTGCAATAATGAACACTTCGAAACAGATTGATGTGTAGAATCACAATCTCAGTGTATCTTAACAGTTTCATTAAGCTTTAACAATAACACTTCATTAATTATTAATTTAGTTCTTCTTTAACTTAGAAAAGAAGTATTGGTATTTTGCAAATATTTTTATCTGGAATTGTTTTACTACTTATTATTTCTTTAATCTCCCTGCTAACGTTACAACTTCGTCTCGCCTCAATATCTACTCATTTAAATCTTAAACTATTTTTATGACATTTAATAGTTTTTGAAAATTTCGCTTAAGAACATAGGAATAATAATTTTAAGTGGTCGCACTTTATTTATATTCTTAAGTGCGATCAAATCCAATTTTTAATACCTTTATTTTACAATTGACTCACCTTTTAAATGCTATATTTACTCTAATCTTTATATTGAATAATAATTATTATTGGCTTTAAATTCCTAAATAATGTAAAGAGATAGCAGCAGTATTATATCAATTATATTGTTAAGGTTAAAACATGTTGAATTTACTCATTTCTCTTATTCCTTTGTTTTTATTTTTATATAAGTTCTTTTCGGAAGTCTGTTCTCATTGTTTGTTTTTCTTCAAAGTAGAAACATTCAAGGTAAAATCTATCTTTAATTGCTTATAATTTACCAACATCTCTAGAAAATTATTAACAAATTAAAAGTTGATTACCTATTTTTTACAAGTTGCATATCATGATTAGAGATACCATTGAATCATAGTAATAAATTTAATGATGATTAATTTGTAAATTATTTTTTAATTAATGAGAAATCTGTTTTTAATATAAAAAATCTTAGTTACATTTTAAATTTCTTAAAAAATAGAGATTTGATACTCTTTTGGTATCAGACCATTTCTTATTTATTAATAAAATTTAAATTATTATAAATCTAGTTTGTAATTATTGTATGTAACTTAATGATAATAAATTACAAAAAGTCTACTTTAAAAAAAGTTTTAAATCAATGACTATTTTTATTCCATAAAAATAATTCTATGCTTTTTAATGGTATATAAATAGTTCTACAATATTTAATCTTGATACTATTTACAATTTCTATTAATTTTGATATTTTAAATTATCTTTGAGTTTAATCAGTTTTATACACATAAACAAAAATAGTTAAAGCAAACAGCCAACCAATCGATAGTAAAACAACCTTAATAATAATTCTATATTCTATTAAATATTTTTATTATTTTATGTATTTTTGTCTTAATTCAGTTTAATTGTAGCATAGGAAATATTCGCAAGTCTATACTTTTGTATTATATTTAGTGGGCAAAAATAAAAAGATAAAACATTAATAATCTTTGCCAATTATTTAAAATTAGCAGATATACATCGAGTAATTCAATTACCTTCAAAAAGATAATGATAAGAGCACCTATAGGCAATTTATAAACTACTTAAAATATGAAAAATTTTTAGCAACAAAATGATTCATTTTTCATTTATATTAAACATTTTTGTTTTTTGTTAATTATTATAAGATTTACTGAGTACAGCATAAAATAACCTGCTTAAAAATTCACATAATATGATAGTAGAGAAAGTAAGTCAGATGATATAGATTATAGAAGTGTGAAAAAAATATTTGATGGTATGTAGATGAAACAGTTTTGTACTATTTTTTATCATAAAAGAACCCTATTAACCACTGGATCATGTGATTTTGATGAGGTTCATAATATGTCTGCTTACATTTGATAAAGTATTCCTCGTAGATACCGAAGTGCAGATGATCATTGCACATACTTCGAAGAACTCTTGGTAAAAAGAAATTCTAAAGAGCGATCAAGGAAGACCAATATACCATGATACTAATTTATATGATTACGGTGACAAACATACTTTTCCTAACATATATTTCATGAAAAGAATTCTTAGAACTCTTTGATCAACCCAGGCTAATGAGTATATATAAACGTTAGAAAGAATAATATGCGTTGATAAGAAAGAAAAAGATAAGGAGGAATATATACTTATAATGATTCTATATATTTTCTTTATCTTTATCTAGTATGTTACTTTAAATTTAAACTTTTCTAAGAAGACCAAGATAATAGCATCTTCGCCTGTTAAATATAGAAGTAAGAAAATATAGCAGATTAATAAATTTAAATTTCTTGAAATATCTCATACTTTTATATAATTAAAGGAGGCATCAAAAGAACATGGCTAAGTAAATATAACATGTGAAGATGTAAAAATAAATGGAACAAGAAAACTGACTTAATGATAAAGAAATGTTTTGAAGTGTGTTAGAATTAATATTAATTTTATAATAATAAGAGACTTAAATGTAGATTTCATCAATTCAATTCAATTCAATTTGGAGGAGTATAGGGCATTAAATATGCATTTTTCTCCATAACTTCACAACTAAATTTTTACCAAAAGAGAGTGACTAGATTGTAGATTGTGAAAAATTTTATTACCATCTTTAAAGAATTTATAGCTTGAAAGTACTCCAGCAAACAGCAATATGATCTTAAAAATCAATAACATTAATATAGAAAGTCTTTATTAGGTATTCTTCCAAATCACTGATTCATTTTATCCCTGCAATAGTTGATTTTGTTTTTATAGTTATTCTCCTAATTAATTCATTTACAATTACTGAATGGCAGAGTACAAGGTCTTTAACTAATTTAAAAGGGCTTAAATATGTTTTTATTCACAAAAGTTATTTTTCTCTAGAGCTTAACTCTATTTATCGATTGTTTACGGAGAGCAGTCGCTACTTATTAGCCTTATTTGTTATTATTTGAGTTTTGTATTCATGACCTTGTATTTAATGTTGTGTTTATTGTATATACTTCGAGGATGAGATGCTGATAGATTATAATCTGGGCACTGTTTATTCAGTTAAATAACTCTTTATTTCAGCAATAAAGAGACTAGTGATTGAAGGGACTGCTATAAGAGAACTTAACATGACTATAATGGTTATAGCTATGAGTTTACAATTGAAAATACTTTTAAGAATGATGTAAATGGGCACAAATTTTGCCGTTTTTAATTGGAAGTTTGTGATATACCGTAATAGACATCGATAAAAATGATGTAACCTTTTGAAGTTTAACATGAGGCATCTATAATTATATATGATTTCTGTTAAAAATTAGTTCTCCTCAAAATAACTAGGGTTAAATGATTTCATAGTATAATATATTATCTTAAAACCATTTTATAGTGTATTTAATTACAAGTTATGTTGAGTAGCGAAGAAAACTAAAAATATGATTACTTTAAGTGCAAACAATTGGAGAAATTTCAAATATGCTTGGTGAGGCATCTCATTTATTAGTTTGAGAAGCAAATATTGGATATGCAATATGAAATATGAAGTTCGACAAAAAGAAGGGTCGATAAGTACTTCTAAAAGACTCAATTCTATCATTGACAAATAAAGATTCCTATTTAATATACATTTAAAGTAAATAAATAGTATCTCTAATTAAATATTAATTACTTTTAATTCTCTTTCTCTATCAAATACATAAAAAAAATTAATTCTATCATTATTTAATATTACTTTTATACTTATTTATATACAAATGTCTACTTATTTAGAATAATTACTGTGAGTTAGTTAATTATTATTCTAGGTAATTTTCTTTTTTATTTCAATGTAAATTACCAAAATTTAAATTTGACAACCAAGTGTGAATCCTATTGAATTTAATTGAAAGGGATCTGATAGAGATAGAGCTATGTCAATGTTTTGAAATAGTGGTAGCACATACATCTATGACAACCAATGAAGCCTATTGGGTGAATTAGACCTCAAATCAATGTAGTGGCAGGCTAATTTAAATTTACATTTGCTTTATGTTGTTGAAAATTCATATTTGATTAATCTAACATAAATACTAGGTCTGAGAATCACTATTATAATTAAAAATTTTTATTTTATTGTTGGTAATTGAACTTGAATTCGAGAGAAATGAGAGCGTTCTTGATGGAACAGACGAAAATGAGCCAACACTAGAAGTCTCCTTGCTCATTGATGGATCAGCTCTGCATTGAATGAGTGAAGCTTAAACTAATGTGATGACTGAGCAAGAAGCAATTGAAAACAGACCACAAGGAGTCATTCTAAGAAACATGATGACGGGAAGAAGTCAGATGAAACTAAGATTAAAGCAAATAGCTAGAGCAAAGGGGCTAAAAGTGAGTAAGATGGAAGTTAACATTCAGTTACTTTAAGATTTAAAACTATTTAATGCATATATATAAAATCATTAGTGATTTGATCATGTATTTAATAAAGTCTGGTGGTTGTTGATAAATAACAAAATAATAAGTATAGAATAAAGCGACATGTAAATATAAAAATGGGATGTATAATTTCATTATTAGACACTTAAATTTAATGTGATTTATGAAAAACCTATAATTTAAGATTATCTGTTAAAATAACGAGGATTCTGAGTAAAATTATTATTGTATTTAAAATTATTTGAAGCAATAGAAACAGATATTTATATTAAAAATATTGGGATAATTTGGGCTGAGTTATTTTCTTTCTCCATCCATCACAGTTAGTTGTATATTCATATACCTAGGCAATTTAATTTATAATAATATGCTTGATAAAATTGGTAAATGCAACTGTTCAAGTTGAATTTCAATTTTAAGAAATAAAAATATATTTATACATATAATTAATCAGCGTTTATAATAGCTATTAATGTCTATATGATTATATTTTATTTTACAATTAACTAAATATATAGCTATATTTTATAACTAAATATATAGCTATATTTACTCAATAATATCTAGATTAAAAATATGTTATAAAACCATTATTGAATGATAAATTAAGAACTAATCAATAATTTTAATTATAATAATCACATTTATGTTTACAAATTGATTTTATATTTTATAAATTCCTTAACTTATTTGGTTGTTTAAATGACAGATATGATTGTGATCGAAAGCTAATTAGACATTTATATCACTGTTGATTGTTTTCATTATTAATATCCATTTACCTTTCCTCAATTGGTAGAGTTGATTTCCATTTTGTCGTTGAACCACAGATTTATTCATGATATAGCAGACTTAGTATCGCCACTATTTTCACATTTAGGAATGACACTAAAGTCTCTGGCACTAGCTCAGGAGACATTTGCTGGTTCCTAAGGGAGTCTTGTTTTCCTAGTTAACCTTACCAGTTACTAATCCTTTGAGTTGTTCATCAAGTAGGTTTAAATTGATCAAATTGATTTAATATATAGTTGAAAGTAAATGCAAAACAGGCAGAAATTCACATTGAGGTTAGAAGCAATAAAGGAATTAGTAAATATACTATTTAAGGCAATAATAGCTTGACTTTACATAAGTAGTGATGTTTTTTAAAGAGATATAGTAAAATAATTCTTTAAATGTTTAAATGTGATAATGGATATTGAAATCATTCATTAACTAGTTAAAATATTTATTGATAATTCAATCATTGAGTTTTTAAGAAACATAGGAACCTTAAATTTGCTTAAAATTATGGTGATTAATTGATAAACGTTAAAGATTCAGATATGATTAAATTTATTTGCACAGAGAAATAAAGCAAAGAGGGATCCTTAAGATAATTCTTATTTTATAGGGTATAGTTATTTATAAATTACATTTTAAATTAATAATGGTTAATTAAATTCATTATAATTATATTTATTAACAATAATTTTCCCACAGCATGCCTAATATTCATTAATATATAAATTTATAATAAAAAACCAGACATTTGCACTCGTATATTTCAATGACTCAAATGATTCAATGAAATTATGACTCCGTTTATTAACTGTGGTCTTTCAACCATTAAATGGCTATTTAGGAGATCTAGACTGCTATAATCTTAATGTACTCATCAAGTTTATTCTTATAAGTCTTAGTGAGAACAACCTTCCATTGGATCATTTGAGCATTTCTATTGATAGATAACTGTCTTATTGTAACAAGTAAAATATGATGGAATTCTTATAATAATCTTAGAATCTTACAACATTCCTTTATTGACTAACCTCATTTTTTTGTTTGTAGTCACCCACTGTTAAGTTTCTCCTTTGAATTATCACCATCTCTATCTATTTGTATTCTAAACTTTGTATTTAATTTATATTTCTTTAACTTCATTTGTTTGTGCAAGTCTGCATGCTAAGTTTGAGTCGAATCATATTTTTATTCACTTATTATTTTTAGTTTTACAATTTCCATAAGCTAGCATTGCAGCGTAAATTTCCCTTTTAATTGAATTTTTAAGACTTAAAGTTTTTTCTCCATAAGCCAGATTCCTAAACCTGCACGCAATTTACTCTGTAAAATTTAGTTTGGATGTTCAAAATCTTTTGGATTTCTAGATGATTTCTAGAGACAGTAAAGTGTCAATCTATAGTATAGCAGTTATTTAAGAGAGTAGCCGGGCATTTTTCATATTATTTCAAAGTAATATAGTTACTGAATATAAATCTAATGTTTTCTTCAATGCCAACTCATATCAATTGTCATTAAGTAAATTATGATCTTGCTGCGAGTTATAGAAACACTCAGAAATGTTAAATTTTAAAGTACTACACTGTCATAATTAAGGTTGCTTGTTGTGTCTTAAGGGCTAATTATATTGAAGAAATCCGTAAAGAAAGCAGGATTCTTATTTAAACTTCTCCTGAGTAAACATAATTCAATTTTCTGAATGTATAATTTAATTGTAGTTTACTTGATGAGATATGAGATATGGCTATTTTCTATGATAATTAAGCTAGTTAATTGTTTATTAAGCAAAGAAACATATTGAAGTCCCAAAAATCATACAATCATAGCACATTTAATGACAAAAACAGTTATTTTTAAAGTTTAAATCTTGGGTAGGGACCTATGACAAAATTAAACTTTCAAATCGCAGGGAATTCTTAACTTAAATGCAGTTAACTTTTGATAAGAAAAACCAAATAATGCTT
This sequence comes from Oxytricha trifallax, assembly GCA_000711775.1. Classification (NCBI taxonomy): domain Eukaryota; phylum Ciliophora; class Spirotrichea; order Sporadotrichida; family Oxytrichidae; genus Oxytricha; species Oxytricha trifallax. The sequence goes on from ARYC01020471.1 coordinate 7,722, forward strand.
AATCTTTGTCGTCGAGGTTGTTTTCGATAATGTGTTAATTAATAAAAAGTAGTCCAAATTTCCTATATCTATTAAATTGAGGAAATATTCTATCATTTAACAATATTATAATTATTTATAAGAAGATATGAAATATAAATGATAAAAAAGAACTATAAGTATTAAAGAGATAATTGATAACTTTGAGTATAGCATCAAGTAATTTATATAACATATTAAATAAATTTATTTACATTTATTTAGTATTATATGCATTTTATCATTTTTATTTCAAAATAATGACTATATATTTAAAGTAATTTATGTTTTTAAATAATTCATAGTCATAGTTTTATGCTTTATATAAATCTAAGATACATATATTCGAACTTTCACTTTAAAAATGACATTTCATCAACTTATTACATTATATTATAACTGTATCTTTGTGAGCAAATCGTAAATGCACTTAGTGATAGACTCAAAGTACTACGAAGTCATGGCCATACTAACAATTAATCATATAACACTGGTCCCACATGAGAAACCAAGATTTTAGATTGTTTATGCTAAAGATCTGATAAACATGTAGAGATGCTCCCTTCTGTTTAACCTAGATATTGAAACAGCGAAAATGGAGATAGGAGGATCAGAAATTGCAATTAAAGAGACTGGCGAGGATAGAGAAACACATGGAGAGGAAGAATGAGCTAATATGGCAGCAAACAAATGAAGACTTAGGCTTTGTTTTAATGATTTTCAACGCATAGGCAAACTAATAGGACAATATGGTCACGAGAGACGACGTAATATCGTAGATAGAACATGAGTGAGGAGATTGTAAAGGGAGATTCAGTAAATTAGAAGAAGATAACTCAGAAATTGAAAGCTGTCTTATCAATGGAACTACTCAATAGAATCCAGGAGTATGAAGATCATAAATATGGGGAGATTGATGAATCAGTGAGAATAAAAAAGAGAAAGTGAAAGAAATGAAATTTCAATTAGAATAGAAAGGGAGTAGGCAATTATATAAATTAATAATTAAAAATTAGCTAATCGGAGAGGCCCGAGTATGTTTAATGTCATAGTGATTTGATGATTTCATTTACATTTATATTTATTGGTAATTAAACAACGCTATATATATTAATTAAATTTAACTTGTTAGTTATTTACTACTGCTATTGCTACTATAACTATAACTTTATCTTTAATAATAATATAAAGTAAAATAAATATTTTCAATGTTTTTTATTTAGTTTTTTATTTGTGTTTATTATAAATTCAAATAAATATATTGTTAAATAGTTTAATGAAATAATCTTAAATGCCAATAACTATGACTTCATTTGAATTAAATATATCTAATCACAATAATATCAAAATTAAGAATTTTAATCCATTTCTAGACAAGATTAACTGTGTTTCCTCTATTTCAAGCACACTACAATTGAGAGGCATTTCGAGGTCAAGGATGAACAGGAAGAAACGTAAAGCCACCTTTGATAACTTATTCAGTAACTAGGCTGATATTGAACGATTGAAATGTTCTTGTTAAACTGTGTTATTCATCAGAGTTCGCAAAGATCGCAAAGAATTTTTATTTGTTGACCACCTAAGTTCTTTCATATAATACTTAAGATGCTGAATGAATGTTTTAGAGGATTTCACTATTGATGACTAGTCTGCAGGAGAAAATTAGTCCAGTTGTATTTTGAAAATGATGCATCTTCATTTCTTATATTTAAAATGAAGGTGAAAGATAAAAAACGTTTTCGTTTGGAAAGTTGTTTTGATAAGTGTCTTATAACAAACAAAACATTATAAATATAATTACATAGAGAGTTTAAGTTAATGGAACTTGTTATTTTAAAAGCAATAAGTACGTTTTAATAATAGGTGTAAGAATAAAATGAATAAGATAAAGTATAGATATTTGGTTCAGCATGTTTTTGGAGATATTATTCACTTCGATTTGAAACTATATGGTTTTCGTTCTTTATGCCATTTTAAGAATATGATTGAACTCAATCTTTTTTAAAAACTAATTACCTCTAAATTAATAGGGAATTTTAAATTAGAATTGAGGAATCTTTAGCCATTAAATATTAAAAAATTTAACATTTATTTATATAGTGATTCTAATTCTTCATGCACATGATGCTTTAGATGTACTTATAGAGAAGTAAGTAAAAGATTCAGCAATTATAGTATATTCAGAAACTAAATTGATTTTGTTAGCCCAGATGTATTATTAAATCTAATCTTTACACCTAAGGATGCAAATATCTCAAAGAGCATTGATATGTGCACCACCTAAATATTTTGAACTGATAACTGAGGCAATAATTGAGTGCCCATTAAGATTTTTAAATTGTACTTTCTGTCTTATTTCATATATGGATGAGTTACTGATCAAAATAAAAATTTTAAATATTTAGAAATTTAAATAACTATCTTTTATAAAATATAAAAAAAAAACAACAAATTTATTTTAATTCTTGATAATTTTATTATTTTAATTGAAATATAAATTTCGACTCGTTTAACATATACAGATATTTTTTTACCTAATGCTGAATCTAGGGTTGGGATTGTATATAAAAATGGTAATAGATAAATCTGGTTAAGATATCACGATGGAGGAAATGGAAAGAAGCATTGAGAATAAAAGTGAGGCCTTGCAGCAACTCGTAGATCAAGAGTTTAATACTGAGATGCTGAACATATATTCCAATATTCATTTATTGAATGACTCAGCTCAGAAGCAGAAGGCGTAATTTGAGTTAGAGAGGGAAACAACCTGTTAAGATGGTGAATTCAATGACGAAGTTTAAGTTCTCGCAGAGTTCGAGTTATATCTATCAAACGATGAGTCAAGAATCTCCCAGAGAGTTCAAAAGAACAAAGCGAAAAGTGAGACCAGTGATGTACTGGATTTGATAAAAGCAAGTAACAAAGCATAAGAAAGGGAAGATAGAAAACTGATAAAACCAATAGAAATGATTACTAAGAGAAAACAAAAATGCTTAAAGGAGGTTATATGAAGGACCTGGAAAGATTAATAGAACTGAGAAAAAGGGCAGTAGTAAATTAATGAATTAATTGATTTCACACGCAGATTAATTTACATTTTTGTTCCTTACATAAGTGATACACTACTAATTAACTAAATCAATTTTTCCCCTTTATAATTCTTTGTTCTAAAATAAAAATAATCGTATTATTTTTCATTCTCTTTATTTTTTTTTTATCAATTAATTCTAATTCTATCTAGATCAATTTATTAATCTTTATTTTTGGTATTATAATATCAACAATTGATGTTTATTGTTTTTATTTCAGTTTGATTAATTCTATAAATTATAAATGACTTTCATTATTTTTTTATTTCTCTTACTTAATTAACTTTATTTTTTATAATTTTTTATTGATTAGTTTTATAGAACTAACAAAAGGCTGGCAACTATGGTAGAAAAAATACAGCTTAAGAAAAGTTCTTAATATAGACAAAAAGAGATTTAAAATAGAAAACATAGTAGATTTATAAAAATCAAGAAGATATAGATCATGATAAAATAGAATTCTAATATTTATTGAAATTATATAAATAAATAATCAGAGGGGGCTGGTTACTCATTAAGAAATGTAAGTTAAAATTACATAACTAAAGAAAATTTATTTTAGATATAAAGTTGTCTCAATATATGGGAAGCAAAAGACACAAAACTATAAAGATAATGTTTAATAACTTAAAAAACTCAGATAGTATTGCCAGATGGTGCAATATATGATAATTGGTTCTCAATGACAGAGCTGTTTTAAAGTTTCTCTTCCTTTTATTTCCCCTAATTACAATTAATAATAAAAAACGAATCTCTAAAATATAAACCTAAGCAAAGATGATAATGTTGTAAACTTAGACAAATCTAGTATCCCACTAAATAATGAACGCCATCTTCATTAATATCAATAAAAGACTGGGTAAGCAGTAATTAGAGATTATAAGAGAGAATTAAAAAATTACTTTACTGAATTATAAATCCTTTTATAAATGGGATAATTGTTAAGAGTTTGGGCTATTCATTAATGCAAGACAAAACTGCAAGCAATTTGGGCAATTTTATGATTAAGAGTACATAATTAAAGTGTTTAAATTGCCCTATAGATGGAGTATATACAGTAATTAGATCAAACCAGTAAATATTTGTAAGCTTTTAGCACTTTAATTAAAGCTCAGTCCTTCAATTGTTAGTTAAAACTGTTTGCTATATTAGTAATAGCTGAATTGCAAATCAAAGAAGCAGTCAAAGTCTCAATATAGGAAATTGAGTTTCTTATTTCTAAATGCACATTAAGATATTATACTCACTTTTCTCTCAAATAGCGGGTTACTATGTTTCATCGCCACTTTCTTGAGCTGAAGATCTATGCTTAATTTGATTTTAACATAAATATATGGCTAAATAAAGATACTTGATTTAAAGGTGTATTTTGATTTATTTAATATAGTTAATGTAATAATATATTTTATAAAAAAAAACATATAAAAAACCTTATACTCTAACAAATTTCCTGCTAATCAAAGAATTTAAATTCCTCATTAAGATAGATATCATTCAGTGGTATTTATAACAAATATTTACTGTATATTTAAATAAAGAACTCTAAATATTATGATGTAATTATTCTGTTCAAAAAACAATACTAATCAATGAGGGAAAAATCATGAAAATATTACAATCCTTAAAAAATAAAAATAATTCAAATAATTAAAAAACATTTATATTAATCGATGTAATCTTTTTGATTTTCATAATAATATTTAAATTATTGTTGGCTTATGTGGTAAATTTAATGTATTATTTCTATTTGATCAAATGAATTTACATCACTTTAGATTCAACAGTTTTTTGAAAAATAAGAAATGAATATTTATTCAAAATATAAAGATTAATTTATTAATAATTAGATTCACATTTTGTAAATAAAAATATCTTATCTATAAAATGTAGAATTTCATTAACTAAATTATTTTCCTAAAATACAAAACTAAGTGTGAATGTAAAGTATTTTTTGTATTAAGGTAATTACATTAAAAAAAATAATTGTTTATTAAATATATATAAAATAAATTATAAATAATAAATTAATATATTAAATATTAATAATGGGCTCAAAGAGAAAAGTATATAAAATTTATTTACATAATCCGTATATAAATAATAAAAATATATATGAAATAACACTATTAAAAATAAAATTATAAAAATGTTATTAAGATAATTTATTTAACATTTTTATGTAATTAAGGATTTTTCCCTCTCGACTGATATAATAATATAGTAGTTTTCAATAAAAGTATCGTAGAATTTAGTAAAATAAATCATAAATAAAACCTAATCTAGTCCTTTCTACAAGGAGTAGAAAATAAATGTAAAGGAAATCAAGTAGTTCCTAACTTCTCAAATTTATAAACATTTCTCTAGACACAGACCCACTATCACAAATTGACATTATTGGGAGGATAAGAATAAAATATCATGAAGGGGATCTAAAATTGGTTTGCCAAAATATAATATTTAAAAGCATAAATTTATAATATGACAGAGTTAGAATTAGAATTTAATTAGATAAAAAATTACACTTTAATGGCAAAATATTATAAATGTAAGTAAGCATAAGAAGTAAAATAATGCTATTCAATTCAATATAATTTTAATATATGCATTTATTATAAAACCCCATGATTCAATTAAGAATGGAAATAAGGCGTTAAGAACAAACAGATCAAGTTTAATTGCTAAAATAGAAATAATTAGAATAATATATTGATTAAAGATTATTAACTGATCAGAAATTAAAATTGATTCCAGCAATATTAAAACTATTAGTAGGATCATTAAACTTTAAAACGAAAACCATCTCTACCAATTAAAATTAATTTTTGGCCATCTCTAAAAACTTTCAACCAACAAGAAAACAAAGTCTCCTAAACCTACCACTACTTAGCCTTTTCAACTTTAATTTCTTTATTTTCACCTTATTTACCCTTATTTCCAGTCTTAATTGAATCATGGGGTTTTATTAATAAGAATTTCATTCTCTTATTTAGTAAGACAAATTCATAGCGATTTCAGAAGAAGTTTTAATAAATATTAAACATGATAATAGTTTAAGATTGCTCTGGTAAGCTTTGGTTTAATTGAAAGCCAATGATTTATTTAAAAATCATCACTAAGTAAAGTATTCTTGATTGATAATAAGCAATTAGAGCATTTACTAGAAATAGCTAGAATAATGATAGTAAAGAAGCATAATTAAGAGCACGATCATAATGCTAAACCGATAATAATTTAACAACACAAATCTAGTATTATAAAAAAAGTAAATTGTACTCTTCATCAAAGAATTACGAAGTCCAATAATTTAACAATATTCGCCACGATAAACATAAATAGAGGTCGTTAGTAATAAACAAAAATCCCCCATTCACTTCATCTTTATATCTAATATTGAGGTAATTGTCAAATTTTAAACCTACTTATAGAGACTAGCAATAAATACGTTATGGAGCATATCCAATTGAATACTAAGGAATGTATCATAACTCTTGGAAAGAATCTTTTATGAAATAAACATAAAAAAATTTAAACATAGTTTCGGTTAATATTTAGAAGACAAAAGTGAAATTTATAATGTACAACAGAATACAAAACAATAAGAACTTTCTTATCACAAGGAATTTCGTAGATACAATGATGGATTTTATCTACAAAACTGTATGAACTATGTAACTGTAATATTCATATAATATTCATGGAACTTAGTAAAATGAAGAACTGCAATTAAAAATTATTATCATTGAAGAATTTCTTACTTATTATGTGAAAGTAGAAGAAAAAATATGCTATAATAACGAGCCAGACATAGATACCCATATTTATATAAAATACCTGGTACAATTAAATAATTGAACATTTCAAAGTCAATTACAATTACCAAAAGATTAAAAAATATTCAAGGTGACATTAATTTAAAGAGTTAAAATTTAGATAAAAAAAGAAAAGATAAAAAGGATAATTAAAGAAAGAGAGTTAACTTATAAAATAAGCAATAATTGGAAATTAAGAATAAAAAAACTAGGAAATTAAATGCATAATTAAACAATTAGACAAAAATATATATTAACTAAAGAAATAATAAAAATAATAAATCATTAAGATAACATTTTTTTGGTGAAAACCACTTAAGTATAACGAAGGTTTATTATTTTAAAGGTGAGAAATTTGGAGAAAAGAGAATTATGAGAAAAATAGAAAAATTCAATCTGAGTGTCAACTCTTCTGAAGCATTTTGTCAAGAACACAAAATGAAATGAACATCTAAATATTCAATAAAATTATAGGAAAAGTCAATAGTATAAAGGAATTTTTACAAAAATCCAGTTAATCAATTTAGAAAAAAGAAAGTAGATTAATATAAAAATGAAAATTAATAAATATGGGCTCAAATAAAAAGAAAATAAGTTTATAACATATTACGCTACCAGATAGATTAATATTATCAATGAGAAATGGATTAAAAAATTAGGAAAATCATAAACAATTTATTTCACAAATATTGTAGTAATACATTTTATTTGGGGAAATAATTTATAATTCAAATATTAAAATATTAAATTCGTGGCAGTTAACTTTCTGGAAACCCTGACAATATGGTACTTGTTCGATAGAGAATTCAAAATTAGCTGGACTTTACTATTGCGGTACCCTTCTATCGCATTCCTGAAGCGAGTCTAACTCGACTTTAATTTTAGGTGATTTGTTTAGTTGTTTAATGCAGATATTAAAGTCGAGTTAACTCGCTTCAGGAATGCGATAGAAGGGTACCACAATAGGAAAGTCCAGCTAATTTTGAATTCTCTATCGAACAAGTAACATATTGTCAGGGTTTCCAGAAAGTTAACTGCCACGAATTTAATATTTTAATATTAGAATTATAAATTATTTCCCCAAATCAAATGTATTCCTACAATAATATAATTTTAATTTAATCAATCTTAATCTTCTTTCTTCAAATTTAAATGATTAAATATATAAAATAATTAAAAACATTATCATATATAATAGATTTATGACTTTAAAGCAAAAAAAAAAATTTAAATATTAAACTTTATTTAACTAATTTTTAAATTCTGCAACTTTTTTATTTACAAAGTACCGATAATATTAAGAAGTATGCTCGCAGTATCATAACATTCAATTTTGAGATTTTATATAAAATCAAAAAAATGTAATAAATTTAAGCATTTTTGGTATATAAAAAATGAAATGATATTAATGTATAAATTTTTATTTTAAATTTAATTTAATTAATTTTTGGCAGTTTTAATTTTAATTTAAATTAATCTTTTTGACTTTTAATTTCTATAATTTCAAAACTCATACTTCAACAATATCCAAGTGACCTCAAAAATAACTCATCTTGTAGAGAATTAAAGACTACATATTAGTTATATTTTCTCAGATTTTAAAAAATAATCATTGCCTAAAATAAGCAAAGTAAAGAAAAGTGGAATTTTGCTATAAAATCTCATCGACCAATTTCATAAAGTCAACTGTTAAAGGGTGAAGCATTACTTTATAAAATTTTATTCTATGTTTTTCCTGCTAACTAATAAATTCTGCATCTTTCCTGTCTATTCACGACCCTGGGAAGCAAGGATGAAACTTGTGTTGGCAAATGTTCGATTTCGAGATTCCATAAAATTCCAAAAATTGCAATAAATTTTAGAGATTTTGGCAAATAAAAATAGTTGCGATTTGAAACCCTTCCCGTGCGATTAAGAGCCTGTTATTGAAGACCGAAATTTTTATTTTAAATTTAATTTAATTAATTTTGGCAGTTTTAATTTTAATTTTAATTAATCTTTTTGACTTTTAATTTCTATAATTTCAAAAACTCATACTTCAACAATATCCAAGTGACCTCGAAAATAACTCATCTTGTAGAGAATTAAAGACTACATATTAGTTATATTTTCTCAGATTTTAAAAAATAATCATTGCCTAAAACAAGCAAAGTAAAGAAAAGTGGAATTTTGCTATAAAATGTCTTCGACCAATTTCATAAAGTCAACTGTTAAAGGGTGAAGCATTACTTTATTAAATTTTATTTTATGTTTTTCCTGCTAACTAATAAATTCTGCATCTTTCCTGTCTATTCACGACCCTGGGAAGCAAGGATGAAGCTTGGTGTTGGCAAATGTTCGATTTCGAGATTCCATAAAATTCCAAAAATTGCAATAAATTTTAGAGATTTTGGCAAATCAAAATAGTTGCGATTTGAAACCCTTCCCGTGCGATTAAGAGCCTGTTATTGAAGACCGAAATTTTTATTTTAAATTTAATTTAATTAATTTTGGCAGTTTTAATTTTAATTTTAATTAATCTTTTTGACTTTTAATTTCTATAATTTCAAAAACTCATACTTCAACAATATCCAAGTGACCTCGAAAATAACTCATCTTGTAGAGAATTAAAGACTACATATTAGTTATATTTTCTCAGATTTTAAAAAATAATCATTGCCTAAAATAAGCAGAGTAAAGAAAAGTGGAATTTTGCTATAAAATGTCTTCGACCAATTTCATAAAGTCAACTGTTAAAGGGTGAAGCATTACTTTATTAAATTTTATTTTATGTTTTTCCTGCTAACTAATAAATTCTGCATCTTTCCTGTCTATTCACGACCCTGGGAAGCAAGGATGAAGCTTGGTGTTGGCAAATGTTCGATTTCGAGATTCCCTAAATTTCCTAAAAATTGCAATAAATTTTAAAGATTTTGGCAAATAAAAATAGTTGCGATTTGAAGCCCTTCCCGTGCGATTCAGAGCCTGTTATTGAAGACCGAAATTTTTAATTTAAATTTAATTTAATTAATTTTTGGCAGTTTTAATTTAAATTAAAATCATTCTTTTTGACTTTTAATTTCTATAATTTCAAAAACTTATACTTCAACAATATCCAAGTGACCTCGAAAATAACTCATCTTGTAGAGAATTAAAGACTACATATTATATATTTTCTCAGATTTTAAAAAATAATCATTGCCTAAAATAAGCAGAGTAAAGAAAAGTGGAATTTTGCTATAAAATGTCTTCGACTAATTTCATAAAGTCAACTGTTAAAGGGTGAAGCATTACTTTATTAAATTTTATTTTATGTTTTTCCTGCTAACTAATAAATCACTGCATCTTTCCTGTCTATTCACGACCCTGGGAAGCAAGGATGAAGCTTGGTGTTGGCAAATGTTCGATTTCGAGATTCCCTAAATTTCCTAAAAATTGCAATAAATTTTAAAAATTTTGGCAAATAAAAATAGTTGCGATTTGAAGCCCTTCCCGTGCGATTCAGAGCCTGTTATTGAAGACCGAAATTTTTAATTTAAATTTAATTTAATTAATTTTTGGCAGTTTTAATTTAAATTAAAATCAATCTTTTTGACTTTTAATTTCTATAATTTCAAAAACTCATACTTCAACAATATCCAAGTGACCTCGAAAATAACTCATCTTGTAGAGAATTAAAGACTACATATAGTTATATTTTCTCAGATTTTAAAAAATAATCATTGCCTAAAATAAGCAGAGTAAAGAAAAGTGGAATTTTGCTATAAAATGTCTTCGACCAATTTCATAAAGTCAACTGTTAAAGGGTGAAGCATTACTTTATTAAATTTTATTTTATGTTTTTCCTGCTAACTAATAAATTCTGCATCTTTCCTGTCTATTCACGACCCTGGGAAGCAAGGATGAAGCTTGGTGTTGGCAAATGTTCGATTTCGAGATTCCATAAAATTCCTAAAAATTGCAATAAATTTTAAAGATTTTGGCAAATAAAAATAGTTGCGATTTGAAGCCCTTCCCGTGCGATTCAGAGCCTGTTATTGAAGACCGAAATTTTTAATTTAAATTTAATTTAATTAATTTTTGGCAGTTTTAAATTAAATTAAATCAATCTTTTGGACTTTTAATTTCTATAATTTCAAAAACTCATACTTCAACAATATCCAAGTGACCTCGAAAATAACTCATCTTGTAGAGAATTAAAGACTACATATTAGTTATATTTTCTCAGATTTTAAAAAATAATCATTGCCTAAAATAAGCAAAGTAAAGAAAAGAAGAAATTTGCTAAAAAATGTCTTCGACTAATTTCATAAAGTCAACTGTTAAAGGGTGAAGCATTACTTTATTAAATTTTATTTTATGTTTTTCCTGCTAACTAATAAATTCTGCATCTTTCCTGTCTATTCACGACCCTGGGAAGCAAGGATGAAGCTTGGTGTTGGCAAATGTTCGATTTCGAGATTCCATAAAATTCCTAAAAATTGCAATAAATTTTAGAGAATTTGTCAAATAAAAATAGTTGCGATTTGAAGCCCTTCCCGTGCGATTCAGAGCCTGTTATTGAAGACCGAAATTTATATTTTAAATTTAATTTAATTAATTTTTGGCAGTTTTAATTTTAATTTAAATTAATCTTTTTGACTTTTAATTTCTATAATTTCAAAAACTCATACTTCACAATATCCAAGTGACCTCGAAAATAACTCATCTTGTAGAGAATTAAAGACTACATATTAGTTATATTTTCTCAGATTTTAAAAAATAATCATTGCCTAAAATAAGCAGAGTAAAGAAAAGTGGAATTTTGCTATAAAATGTCTTCGACTAATTTCATAAAGTCAACTGTTAAAGGGTGAAGCATTACTTTATTAAATTTTATTTTATGTTTTTCCTGCTAACTAATAAATCTGCATCTTTCCTGTCTATTCACGACCCTGGGAAGCAAGGATGAAGCTTGGTGTTGGCAAATGTTCAATTTCGAGATTCCCTAAATTTCCTAAAAATTGCAATAAATTTTAGAGATTTTGGCAAATAAAAATAGTTGCGATTTGAAGTCCTTTATGTTCGATTCAGAGCCTGTTATTGAAGACCGAAATTTTTATTTTAAATTTAATTTAATTAATTTTTTGCAGTTTTAGTTTTAATTTAAATTAATCTTTTTGACTTTTTAATTTCTATAATTTCAAAAACTCATACTTCAACAATATCCATGTGACCTCAAAAATAACTCATCTTGTAGAGAATTAAAGACTACATATAAGAAATATTTTCTCAGATTTTAAATAATAATCATTGCCTAAAATAGGCAAAGTGAAGAA
>ARYC01020472.1:0-14060 GCA_000711775.1 Oxytricha trifallax
ATGCGATAGAAGGGTACCACAATAGGAAAGTCCAGCTAATTTTGAATTCTCTATCGAACAAGTAACATATTGTCAGGGTTTCCAGAAAGTTAACTGCCACGAATTTAATATTTTAATATTAGAATTATAAATTATTTCCCCAAATCAAATGTATTCCTACAATAATATAATTTTAATTTAATCAATCTTAATCTTCTTTCTTCAAATTTAAATGATTAAATATATAAAATAATTAAAAACATTATCATATATAATAGATTTATGACTTTAAAGCAAAAAAAAAAATTTAAATATTAAACTTTATTTAACTAATTTTTAAATTCTGCAACTTTTTTATTTACAAAGTACCGATAATATTAAGAAGTATGCTCGCAGTATCATAACATTCAATTTTGAGATTTTATATAAAATCAAAAAAATGTAATAAATTTAAGCATTTTTGGTATATAAAAAATGAAATGATATTAATGTATAAATTTTTATTTTAAATTTAATTTAATTAATTTTTGGCAGTTTTAATTTTAATTTAAATTAATCTTTTTGACTTTTAATTTCTATAATTTCAAAAAACTCATACTTCAACAATATCCAAGTGACCTCGAAAATAATTCATCTTGTAGAGAATTAAAGACTACATATTAGTTATATTTTATCAGATTTTAAAAAATAATCATTGCCTAAAATAAGCAAAGTAAAGAAAATGGAATTTTGCTATAAAATCTCATCGACCAATTTCATAAAGTCAACTGTTAAAGGGTGAAGCATTACTTTATAAAATTTTATTCTATGTTTTTCCTGCTAACTAATAAATTCTGCATCTTTCCTGTCTATTCACGACCCTGGGAAGCAAGGATGAAACTTGGTGTTGGCAAATGTTCGATTTCGAGATTCCATAAAATTCCAAAAATTGCAATAAATTTTAGAGATTTTGGCAAATAAAAATAGTTGCGATTTGAAACCCTTCCCGTGCGATTAAGAGCCTGTTATTGAAGACCGAAATTTTTATTTTAAATTTAATTTAATTAATTTTTGGCAGTTTTAATTTTAATATAAATTAATCTTTTTGACTTTTAATTTCTATAATTTCAAAAACTCATACTTCAACAATATCCAAGTGACCTCGAAAATAACTCATCTTGTAGAGAATTAGACTACATATTAGTTATATTTTCTCAGATTTTAAAAAATAATCATTGCCTAAAATAAGCAAAGTAAAGAAAAGTGGAATTTTGCTATAAAATCTCATCGACCAATTTCATAAAGTCAACTGTTAAAGGGTGAAGCATTACTTTATAAAATTTTATTCTATGTTTTTCCTGCTAACTAATAAATTCTGCATCTTTCCTGTCTATTCACGACCCTGGGAAGCAAGGATGAAACTTGGTGTTGGCAAATGTTCAATTTCGAGATTCCATAAAATTCCAAAAATTGCAATAAATTTTAGAGATTTTGGCAAATAAAAATAGTTGCGATTTGAAACCCTTCACGTGCGATTAAGAGCCTGTTATTGAAGACCGAAATTTTTATTTTAAATTTAATTTAATTAATTTTTGGCAGTTTTAATTTTAATTTAAATTAATCTTTTTGACTTTTAATTTCTATAATTTCAAAAACTCATACTTCAACAATATCCAAGTGACCTCGAAAATAACTCATCTTGTAGAGAATTAAAGACTACATATTAGTTATATTTTCTCAGATTTTAAAAAATAATCATTGCCTAAAATAAGCAAAGTAAAGAAAAGTGGAATTTTGCTATAAAATCTCATCGACCAATTTCATAAAGTCAACTGTTAAAGGGTGAAGCATTACTTTATAAAATTTTATTCTATGTTTTTCCTGCTAACTAATAAATTCTGCATCTTTCCTGTCTATTCACGACCCTGGAAGCAAGGATGAAGCTTGGTGTTGGCAAATGTTCGATTTCGAGATTCCCTAAATTTCCTAAAAATTGCAATAAATTTTAGAGATTTTGGCAAATATAAATAGTTGCGATTTGAAACCCTTCCCGTGCGATTCAGAGCCTGTTATTGAAGACCGAAATTTTTATTTTAAATTTAATTTAATTAATTTTTGGCAGTTTTAATTTTAATTTTAATTAATCTTTTTGACTTTTAATTTCTATAATTTCAAAAACTCATACTTCAACAATATCCAAGTGACCTCGAAAATAACTCATCTTGTAGAGAATTAAAGACTACATATTAGTTATATTTTCTCAGATTTTAAAAAATAATCATTGCCTAAAATAAGCAGAGTAAAGAAAAGTGGAATTTTGCTATAAAATGTCTTCGACTAATTTCATAAAGTCAACTGTTAAAGGGTGAAGCATTACTTTATTAAATTTTATTTTATGTTTTTCCTGCTAACTAATAAATTCTGCATCTTTCCTGTCTATTCACGACCCTGGGAAGCAAGGATGAAGCTTGGTGTTGGCAAATGTTCGATTTCGAGATTCCATAAAATTCCAAAAATTGCAATAAATTTTAGAGATTTTGGCAAATCAAAATAGTTGCGATTTGAAACCCTTCCCGTGCGATTAAGAGCCTGTTATTGAAGACCGAAATTTTTATTTTAAATTTAATTTAATTAATTTTTGGCAGTTTTAATTTTAATTTAAATTAATCTTTTTGACTTTTAATTTCTATAATTTCAAAAACTCATACTTCAACAATATCCAAGTGACCTCGAAAATAACTCATCTTGTAGAGAATTAAAGACTACATATTAGTTATATTTTCTCAGATTTTAAAAAATAATCATTGCCTAAAACAAGCAAAGTAAAGAAAAGTGGAATTTTGCTATAAAATGTCTTCGACCAATTTCATAAAGTCAACTGTTAAAGGGTGAAGCATTACTTTATTAAATTTTATTTTATGTTTTTCCTGCTAACTAAATTCTGCATCTTTCCTGTCTATTCACGACCCTGGGAAGCAAGGATGAAGCTTGGTGTTGGCAAATGTTCGATTTCGAGATTCCATAAAATTCCAAAAATTGCAATAAATTTTAGAGATTTTGGCAAATAAAAATAGTTGCGATTTGAAACCCTTCCCGTGCGATTAAGAGCCTGTTATTGAAGACCGAAATTTTTATTTTAAATTTAATTTAATTAATTTTGCAGTTTTAATTTTAATATAAAATAATCTTTTTGACTTTTAAATTTCTATAATTTCAAAAACTCATACTTCAACAATATCCAAGTGACCTCAAAAATAACTCATCTTGTAGAGAATTAAAAACTACATATTAGTTATATTTTCTCAGATTTTAAAAAATAATCATTGCCTAAAATAAGCAAAGTAAAGAAAGAGGAATTTTGCTATAAAATGTCTTCGACCAATTTCATAAAGTCAACTGTTAAAGGGTGAAGCATTACTTTATTAAATTTTATTTTATGTTTTTCCTGCTAACTAATATATTCTGCATCTTTCCTGTCTATTCACGACCCTGGGAAGCAAGGATGAAGCTTGGTGTTGGCAAATGTTCGATTTCGAGATTCCATAAAATTCCTAAAAATTGCAATAATTTAGAGAATTTGTCAAATAAAAATAGTTGCGATTTGAAGCCCTTCCCGTGCGATTCAGAGCCTGTTATTGAAGACCGAAATTTATATTTTAAATTTAATTTAATTAATTTTTGGCAGTTTTAATTTTAATTTAAATTAATCTTTTTGACTTTTAATTTCTATAATTTCAAAAACTCATACTTCAACAATATCCAAGTGACCTCGAAAATAACTCATCTTGTAGAGAATTAAAGACTACATATTAGTTATATTTTCTCAGATTTTAAAAAATAATCATTGCCTAAAATAAGCAAAGTAAAGAAAAGTGGAATTTTGCTATAAAATCTCATCGACCAATTTCATAAAGTCAACTGTTAAAGGGTGAAGCATTACTTTATAATTTTTTATTCTATGTTTTTCCTGCTAACTAATAAATTGTGCATCTTTCCTGTCTATTCACGACCCTGGGAAGCAAGAATGAAGTATGGTGTTGGCAAATGTTCGATTTCGAGATTCCCTAAATTTCCTAAAAATTGCAATAAATTTTAAAGATTTTGGCAAATAAAAATAGTTGCGATTTGAAGCCCTTCCCGTGCGATTCAGAGCCTGTTATTGAAGACCGAAATTTTTAATTTAAATTTAATTTAATTAATTTTTGGCAGTTTTAATTTAAATTAAAATCATTCTTTTTGACTTTTAATTTCTATAATTTCAAAAACTTATACTTCAACAATATCCAAGTGACCTCGAAAATAACTCATCTTGTAGAGAATTAAAGACTACATATTAGTTATATTTTCTCAGATTTTAAAAAATAATCATTGCCTAAAATAAGCAGAGTAAAGAAAAGTGGAATTTTGCTATAAAATGTCTTCGACTAATTTCATAAAGTCAACTGTTAAAGGGTGAAGCATTACTTTATTAAATTTTATTTTATGTTTTTCCTGCTAACTAATAAATTCTGCATCTTTCCTGTCTATTCACGACCCTGGGAAGCAAGGATGAAGCTTGGTGTTGGCAAATGTTCGATTTCGAGATTCCATAAAATTCCTAAAAATTGCAATAAATTTTAGAGAATTTGTCAAATAAAAATAGTTGCGATTTGAAACCCTTCCCGTGCGATTCAGAGCCTGTTATTGAAGACCGAAATTTTTATTTTAAATTTAATTTAATTAATTTTTGGCAGTTTTAATTTTAATTTTAATTAATCTTTTTGACTTTTAATTTCTATAATTTCAAAAACTCATACTTCAACAATATCCAAGTGACCTCGAAAATAACTCATCTTGTAGAGAATTAAAGACTACATATTAGTTATATTTTCTCAGATTTTAAAAAATAATCATTGCCTAAAATAAGCAGAGTAAAGAAAAGTGGAATTTTGCTATAAAATGTCTTCGACTAATTTCATAAAGTCAACTGTTAAAGGGTGAAGCATTACTTTATTAAATTTTATTTTATGTTTTTCCTGCTAACTAATAAATCTGCATCTTTCCTGTCTATTCACGACCCTGGGAAGCAAGGATGAAGCTTGGTGTTGGCAAATGTTCGATTTCGAGATTCCCTAAATTTCCTAAAAATTGCAATAAATTTTAAAGATTTTGGCAAATAAAAATAGTTGCGATTTGAAGCCCTTCCCGTGCGATTCAGAGCCTGTTATTGAAGACCGAAATTTTTAATTTAAATTTAATTTAATTAATTTTTGGCAGTTTTAATTTAAATTAAAATCATTCTTTTTGACTTTTAATTTCTATAATTTCAAAAACTTATACTTCAACAATATCCAAGTGACCTCGAAAATAACTCATCTTGTAGAGAATTAAAGACTACATATTAGTTATATTTTCTCAGATTTTAAAAAATAATCATTGCCTAAAATAAGCAGAGTAAAGAAAAGTGGAATTTTGCTATAAAATGTCTTCGACTAATTTCATAAAGTCAACTGTTAAAGGGTGAAGCATTACTTTATTAAATTTTATTTTATGTTTTTCCTGCTAACTAATAAATCTGCATCTTTCCTGTGTATTCACGACCCTGGGAAGCAAGGATGAAGCTTGGTGTTGGCAAATGTTCGATTTCGAGATTCCCTAAATTTCCTAAAAATTGCAATAAATTTTAAAGATTTTGGCAAATAAAAATAGTTGCGATTTGAAGCCCTTCCCGTGCGATTCAGAGCCTGTTATTGAAGACCGAAATTTTTAATTTAAATTTAATTTAATTAATTTTTGGCAGTTTTAATTTAAATTAAAATCATTCTTTTTGACTTTTAATTTCTATAATTTCAAAAACTTATACTTCAACAATATCCAAGTGACCTCGAAAATAACTCATCTTGTAGAGAATTAAAGACTACATATTAGTATATTTTCTCAGATTTTAAAAAATAATCATTGCCTAAAATAAGCAGAGTAAAGAAAAGTGGAATTTTGCTATAAAATGTCTTCGACTAATTTCATAAAGTCAACTGTTAAAGGGTGAAGCATTACTTTATTAAATTTTATTTTATGTTTTTCCTGCTAACTAATAAATTCTGCATCTTTCCTGTCTATTCACGACCCTGGGAAGCAAGGATGAAGCTTGGTGTTGGCAAATGTTCGATTTCGAGATTCCATAAAATTCCAAAAATTGCAATAAATTTTAGAGATTTTGGCAAATCAAAATAGTTGCGATTTGAAACCCTTCCCGTGCGATTAAGAGCCTGTTATTGAAGACCGAAATTTTTATTTTAAATTTAATTTAATTAATTTTTGGCAGTTTTAATTTTAATTTTAATTAATCTTTTTGACTTTTAATTTCTATAATTTCAAAAACTCATACTTCAACAATATCCAAGTGACCTCGAAAATAACTCATCTTGTAGAGAATTAAAGACTACATATTAGTTATATTTTCTCAGATTTTAAAAAATAATCATTGCCTAAAATAAGCAGAGTAAAGAAAAGTGGAATTTTGCTATAAAATGTCTTCGACTAATTTCATAAAGTCAACTGTTAAAGGGTGAAGCATTACTTTATTAAATTTTATTTTATGTTTTTCCTGCTAACTAATAAATTCTGCATCTTTCCTGTCTATTCACGACCCTGGGAAGCAAGAATGAAGTATGGTGTTGGCAAATGTTCGATTTCGAGATTCCCTAAATTTCCTAAAAATTGCAATAAATTTTAAAGATTTTGGCAAATAAAAATAGTTGCGATTTGAAGCCCTTCCCGTGCGATTCAGAGCCTGTTATTGAAGACCGAAATTTTTAATTTAAATTTAATTTAATTAATTTTTGGCAGTTTTAATTTAAATTAAAATCATTCTTTTTGACTTTTAATTTCTATAATTTCAAAAACTTATACTTCAACAATATCCAAGTGACCTCGAAAATAACTCATCTTGTAGAGAATTAAAGACTACATATTAGTTATATTTTCTCAGATTTTAAAAAATAATCATTGCCTAAAACAAGCAAAGTAAAGAAAAGTGGAATTTTGCTATAAAATGTCTTCGACCAATTTCATAAAGTCAACTGTTAAAGGGTGAAGCATTACTTTATTAAATTTTATTTTATGTTTTTCCTGCTAACTAATAAATTCTGCATCTTTCCTGTCTATTCACGACCCTGGGAAGCAAGGATGAAGCTTGGTGTTGGCAATTGTTCGATTTTGAGATTCCCTAAATTTCTTAAAAATTGCAATAAATTTTAGCATTTTTGGCAAATATAAATAGTTGCGATTTGAAGCCCTTCCCGTTCGATTCAGAGCCTGTTATTGAAGACCGAAATTTTTATTTTAAATTTAATTTAATTAATTTTTGGCAGTTTTAATTTTAATTTTAATTAATCTTTTTGACTTTTAATTTCTATAATTTCAAAAACTCATACTTCAACAATATCCAAGTGACCTCGAAAATAACTCATCTTGTAGAGAATTAAAGACTACATATTAGTTATATTTTCTCAGATTTTAAAAAATAATCATTGCCTAAAACAAGCAAAGTAAAGAAAAGTGGAATTTTGCTATAAAATGTCTTCGACCAATTTCATAAAGTCAACTGTTAAAGGGTGAAGCATTACTTTATTAAATTTTATTTTATGTTTTTCCTGCTAACTAATATATTCTGCATCTTTCCTGTCTATTCACGACCCTGGGAAGCAAGGATGAAGCTTGGTGTTGGCAAATGTTCGATTTCGAGATTCCCTAAATTTCCTAAAAATTGCAATAAATTTTAAAGATTTTGGCAAATAAAAATAGTTGCGATTTGAAGCCCTTCCCGTGCGATTCAGAGCCTGTTATTGAAGACCGAAATTTTTAATTTAAATTTAATTTAATTAATTTTTGGCAGTTTTAATTTAAATTAAAATCATTCTTTTTGACTTTTAATTTCTATAATTTCAAAAACTTATACTTCAACAATATCCAAGTGACCTCGAAAATAACTCATCTTGTAGAGAATTAAAGACTACATATTAGTTATATTTTCTCAGATTTTAAAAAATAATCATTGCCTAAAATAAGCAGAGTAAAGAAAAGTGGAATTTTGCTATAAAATGTCTTCGACTAATTTCATAAAGTCAACTGTTAAAGGGTGAAGCATTACTTTATTAAATTTTATTTTATGTTTTTCCTGCTAACTAATAAATTCTGCATCTTTCCTGTCTATTCACGACCCTGGGAAGCAAGGATGAAGCTTGGTGTTGGCAAATGTTCGATTTCGAGATTCCATAAAATTCCTAAAAATTGCAATAAATTTTAGAGAATTTGTCAAATAAAAATAGTTGCGATTTGAAGGCCTTCCCGTGCGATTCAGAGCCTGTTATTGAAGACCGAAATTTTTATTTTAAATTTAATTTAATTAATTTTTGGCTAATTTAAATTAACATTTTTGATTTTTAATTTCTATAATTTCAAAAACTCATACTTCAACAATATCCAAGTGACCTCGAAAATAACTCATCTTGTAGAGAATTAAAGACTACATATTAGTTATATTTTCTCAGATTTTAAAAAATAATCATTGCCTAAAATAAGCAGAGTAAAGAAAAGTGGAATTTTGCTATAAAATGTCTTCGACTAATTTCATAAAGTCAACTGTTAAAGGGTGAAGCATTACTTTATTAAATTTTATTTTATGTTTTTCCTGCTAACTAATAATTCTGCATCTTTCCTGTCTATTCACGACCCTGGGAAGCAAGGATGAAGCTTGGTGTTGGCAAATGTTCGATTTCGAGATTCCATAAAATTCCTAAAAATTGCAATAAATTTAGAGAATTTGTCAAATAAAAATAGTTGCGATTTGAAGCCCTTCCCGTGCGATTCAGAGCCTGTTATTGAAGACCGAAATTTATATTTTAAATTTAATTTAATTAATTTTTGGCAGTTTTAATTTTAATTTAAATTAATCTTTTTGACTTTTAATTTCTATAATTTCAAAAACTCATACTTCAACAATATCCAAGTGACCTCGAAAATAACTCATCTTGTAGAGAATTAAAGACTACATATTAGTTATATTTTCTCAGATTTTAAAAAATAATCATTGCCTAAAATAAGCAAAGTAAAGAAAAGTGGAATTTTGCTATAAAATCTCATCGACCAATTTCATAAAGTCAACTGTTAAAGGGTGAAGCATTACTTTATAATTTTTTATTCTATGTTTTTCCTGCTAACTAATAAATTGTGCATCTTTCCTGTCTATTCACGACCCTGGGAAGCAAGGATGAAACTTGGTGTTGGCAAATGTTCGATTTCGAGATTCCATAAAATTCCAAAAATTGCAATAAATTTTAGAGATTTTGGCAAATCAAAATAGTTGCGATTTGAAACCCTTCCCGTGCGATTAAGAGCCTGTTATTGAAGACCGAAATTTTTATTTTAAATTTAATTTAATTAATTTTGGCAGTTTTAATTTTAATTTTAATTAATCTTTTTGACTTTTAATTTCTATAATTTCAAAAACTCATACTTCAACAATATCCAAGTGACCTCGAAAATAACTCATCTTGTAGAGAATTAAAGACTACATATTAGTTATATTTTCTCAGATTTTAAAAAATAATCATTGCCTAAAATAAGCAGAGTAAAGAAAAGTGGAATTTTGCTATAAAATGTCTTCGACTAATTTCATAAAGTCAACTGTTAAAGGGTGAAGCATTACTTTATTAAATTTTATTTTATGTTTTTCCTGCTAACTAATAAATTCTGCATCTTTCCTGTCTATTCACGACCCTGGGAAGCAAGGATGAAGCTTGGTGTTGGCAATTGTTCGATTTTGAGATTCCCTAAATTTCTTAAAAATTGCAATAAATTTTAGAGAATTTGTCAAATAAAAATAGTTGCGATTTGAAGCCCTTCCCGTGCGATTCAGAGCCTGTTATTGAAGTAGTAAATATTTTTTATTTTAAATATGATTTTTATTTTTTATGGAGATATTTTTTTATTGTCAAAAATTTTTCTAAAAATGTTTTCTTTTTAATATATTTATTTTTTTTTATTTAGATATATAAATTTTTACTTTTTTTCATTTAATTATTATATTTTTCTTTAAATATGTTATTTTTATTTCATAAGTGATTTATCTATTTTTCAATTTATTTTTATTTTTTATTTTCTTTTATCTTTTATTTCAAGTTTTCATTTTCAAGTGGTAGAACTCTTTAATATTTTTTTTATACTTTTTCTTTTGAATTAAATACCCCTTTGACCTTTTTTTAATAATGAATGTCTACATATTGTGTGGTCTGCAATCTTATACTCTTATTTTACCTTTGTTAAAACCCCAAGAGTAATTTTTTAGAGAATCGTGAGTATGATAAATTAAATTAAGAATTCCTCATCTTCCAAATATATCAAAAGTCAAAACCCATTAGTGAGATTGGAAAAACGAGTTGAAAGTGAAAATTAAAAAGTGATTTATAAAACCCTTAATTTAAACTATTAAACGATTAAATATTTAAAATTACAAAACATGGCAGACTTTGTTGCTGTCGAGTCTTTCAGCGAATACTGAGCTAGTGAGGCGAACTTAAGGTCATTTTGTAGCCCTTCGAAATCTCGGAGGAATTTGGGTGCTCGGGGCACACAGCACACGCCCTGGCGAAGTTGCGTTTGATGTAGTTTTCGCAGTCTCCCGGTCTACTAATTAATCACAACTCTCACTCAAGACAGCTGCATCAGGGAATGCCCAGTCTCTCACACGAAGAAAGACCAGTCTGGAGATGTCATCGCCTGGAAGGAAGATCTGCTCTTGAGCATTGGCCTTGAGGAATTGAGATACCTGGGCGCGGGGATCAAGCAATGGGTACTGAGTGGCATCGGGCGCCTACCTATAGGCAAGCAGGGAGGCATTCAGCTGCTCCACGAGTTGAGTAGAGGAGTGCTCGGACATCGGGACCTCGTCATGAGTCGACAATGGCTGCTCGACTAGGGGCTGCGCAAGACCTGTGCATTCTTTGATGGCTTGGCCTCAGGAGGAGCGCTAGTGGTAGCAATTGCAGTGGATTAGTGCTCTGTCTCCTCATCAGAGCCGTTGGACCCCCTTCTTTGGCCAGGGAGATGCACAAAGTCAGCATGCACAAGCACATTAGCAGACTACGAGGGCAACCTAGATTTCCTCTAACATGAGTTGCAGATTTCTTCAAAGGTTATTAGGAATTTATTTAGAAATTTCCTCTGGATCACAGAGCTTTTACTCTTAAGCATAAGCCACTTTTCCACCCCATGCCTGAATTGGAATCCAGAGACGCTACAGGAGAAGGGTGTTAAAAGCCCCCCTGGTGAAGGGGGTCCAACGGCTCTGATGAGAAGACAGAGCACTAACCCACTGCAATTGCTACCACTAGCGCTCCTCCTGAGGCCAAGCCATCAAAGAATGTACAGTTCTTGCGCAGCCCATAGTCGAGCAGCCATTGTCGACTCATGACGAGGTCCCGATGTCCGAGCACTCCTCTACTCCACTCGTGGAGCAGCTGAATGCCTCCCTGCTTGCCCATAGGTAGGCGCCCGATGCCACTCAGTACCCATTGCTTGATTCCCGCGCCCAGGTATCGCAATTCCCTCAAGGCCAATGCTCAAGAGCAGATCTTCCTTCCAGGCGATGACATCTCCAGACTGGTCTTTCTTCGCATGAGAGACTGGGCATTCCCTGATGCAGCTGTCTTGAGTGAGAGTTGTGATTAATTAGTAGACCGGGAGACTGCGAAAACTACATCAAACGCAACTTCGCCAGGGCGTGTGCTGTGTGCCCCGAGCACCCAAATTCCTCCGAGATTTCGAAGGGCTACAAAATGACCTTAAGTTCGCCTCACTAGCTCAGTATTCGCTGAAAGACTCGACAGCAACAAAGTCTGCCATGTTTTGTAATTTTAAATATTTAATCGTTTAATAGTTTAAATTAAGGGTTTTATAAATCACTTTTTAATTTTCACTTTCCATTGGTTTTTCCAATCTCACTAATGGGTTTTGACTTTTGATATAGTTGGAAGATGAGGAATTCTTAATTTAATTTATCATACTCACGATTCTCTAAAAAATTACTCTTGGGGTTTTATATATTTTTTAAATAGTTTTAAAATTTATTGAATTTAACAATTTTATAGTCTAATTTTTGTTAATTATATGATCCATTTAAAACTATTTTTTAAAATATTTTATCGGGATTTCATTTTTATTTAATATTGATAGTCCCATGGTTCAAATTCTAATTAGTTGATAACAAGTACATTTTGAGTTATCTTGAGTTTATATAAATATAGTATTATTAAATATTTATATTTATAAAATATTTTTTATATTTATTGAATTTGTTAAAATATGTCGTATAATTTTACTATAATACATTATAAAATTAAAATAATAATTAAGAATTATTTTCTTTTATCTAATAAATACTGAATTTAAATTTCCTGTTGTAATTAATAGAACTTTTATGTGCTCAATTGCTGTACAATTTTATAAAGAAACAAACTATTTTTATAATAAAAAGATTATTCTGTAATTTATAAAACATATTCAAGTTTATATAAAATTTTATTCTTTTTTAAAGATATTTAAAATACAATCATATAGTTAAAAGAGAGATGGGGGGAAATTATCATATTATTTTTAAACTAAATTTTGATTTATCAATGAAATCAATTTGCAAAAATTTTTACTTCACAATTATTATTCTACATTAACCGTAGTTATTTCTAATTCACTTGTTATTCTAGCTACTATAACAGTCTGTGATTCTTTTCCTGTTTTATTAATTTAAACTATTTAATTTGAGCATAATGTGATATAAATTAGGTAGTATTTGAATTACTAATCAACCTAAGAATATGCAGGAGGCAATGCATCGAGGCATTTGCCTTTATTGTCTGAATACTTACATCTCAGGAATAAAACTCGTTTGCTAGCAGATGATATAGTTGTCTCTTTTTACAAGAGGATAGTTTGAACATTGGACTGTTTATTAGCGCATCATTAAATTGGAATTATTAAATTATATTAGTTATTTTTTTTAATTAATTAATTTAAATTTCCTTAATAGTATATAAATCCAGAAAAAATTAAAATATTATCCTTATAATTGAAATGAACTAATAATGATATAATTTTAAACTCAGAATAATGAGTAAACTTTGAATTTTAAAAGTTATTGCTCATGATTTAGCTATTTTTCAAACTAAAAGTATCCAATTAAATTGATTATTACTATTATTATATAACTTATTATTTCATTTATTTAGATTGAATATCAATTATACCCATTTTATTATAAATTGTTAAAGTTTAATAAATTTAATTTTGTATTTATTCAAATTTGATAATTAAAAGAAGTCAATTTATTTGATAACTTAAACAACTTGTATAATTAATAATGAAAATTTTATCTAAACTGGGCAAGTTTAAAGATCTAGAATTTAACCTAGTAATTTAAAATTTTATATATATTACTATTTAAATATGAATATAACAACATACTTTACAAAGCAATCATTTTATCTGCAATGCTAACGTGTTAGTGACATTCAACGAAATAATATGAAACCCAGAACGTTAAAATAGACCCAGAATTTAATAAGTACATTAACTGCTTTTTACTTACTTTGTGCTGAATATATTACACTGCACGTTATTTATATTAATAATATCATTGCATTAATTTATAGTTATTGCTGTTATCACCAAAGATGGTAGTTGAGCTATTAACAAATGAGTGTGACTGATGAATCAAGAGTGAGTGAATTGACTTGGGTCAAACTAGCCCAACTCTCATTGCAGACTAAGACAACGCTTTGGAGTATAACTAGCTTGAACAATTTCAAGGACTATGACACATGAAGATACACAATAATGTCTTTAATTCAATGTCAACAATTTACTAGAGTATAGATTATAATAGGAGTAGGTGGAATCATTTGCTAAATGGTAGACATGGAATGCAATCACTTAAATAATAATGCTATCAAAAATTAGTATAATATGTGAATTTTAGAAATAATTACTCAAAATATATCATAGTAATATAAGAATAAGTTTCATTATAATTGTACTTAATAGTAAATCATATAAAATATGTAAAAATGAGA
>ARYC01020473.1:0-10161 GCA_000711775.1 Oxytricha trifallax
TTTAGAGATTTTGGCAAATAAAAATAGTTGCGATTTGAAGCCCTTCCCGTGCGATTCAGAGCCTGTTATTGAAGACTGAAATTTTTATTTTAAATTTAATTTAATTAATTTTTGGTAGAGTTTAATTTTAATTTAAAATAGTCTTTTTGACTTTTAAATTTCTATAATTTCAAAAACTCATACTTCAACAATATCCAAGTGACCTAGAAAATAACTCATCTTGTAGAGAATTAAATACTACAAATTAGTTATATTTTTTGAGATATTAAAAAATAATCATTGCCTAAAATAGGCAAAGTGAAGAAAAGAGTAATTTTGCTATAAAATGTCTTCGACCAATTTCATAAAAGTCAACTGTTAAAGGGTGAAGCATTACTTTATTAAATTTTATTTTATGTTTTTCCTGCTAACTAATATATTCTGCATCTTTCCTGTCTATTCACGACCCTGGGAAGCAAGAATGAAGCATGGTGTTGGCAAATGTTCAATTTCGAGATTCCCTAAATTTCATAAAAATTGCAATAAATTTTAAAGATTTTGGCAAATAAAAATAGTTGCGATTTGAAGCCCTTCCCGTGCGATTCAGAGCCTGTTATTGAAGACCGAAATTTTTAATTTAAATTTAATTTAATTAATTTTTGGCAGGTTTAATTTAAATTAAAATAGTCTTTTTGACTTTTAATTTCTATAATTTCAAAAACTCATACTTCAACAATATCCAAGTGACCTCGAAAATAACTCATCTTGTAGAGAATTAAAGACTACATATTAGTTATATTTTCTCAGATTTTAAAAAATAATCATTGCCTAAAATAAGCAGAGTAAAGAAAAGTGGAATTTTGCTATAAAATGTCTTCGACTAATTTCATAAAGTCAACTGTTAAAGGGTGAAGCATTACTTTATTAAATTTTATTTTATGTTTTTCCTGCTAACTAATAAATTCTGCATCTTTCCTGTCTATTCACGACCCTGGGAAGCAAGGATGAAGCTTGGTGTTGGCAAATGTTCGATTTCGAGATTCCATAAAATTCCTAAAAATTGCAATAAATTTTAGAGAATTTGTCAAATAAAAATAGTTGCGATTTGAAGCCCTTCCCGTGCGATTCAGAGCCTGTTATTGAAGACCGAAATTTATATTTTAAATTTAATTTAATTAATTTTTGGCAGTTTTAATTTTAATTTAAATTAATCTTTTTGACTTTTAATTTCTATAATTTCAAAAACTCATACTTCAACAATATCCAAGTGACCTCGAAAATAACTCATCTTGTAGAGAATTAAAGACTACATATTAGTTATATTTTCTCAGATTTTAAAAAATAATCATTGCCTAAAACAAGCAAAGTAAAGAAAAGTGGAATTTTGCTATAAAATGTCTTCGACCAATTTCATAAAGTCAACTGTTAAAGGGTGAAGCATTACTTTATTAATTTTATTTTATGTTTTTCCTGCTAACTAATAAATTCTGCATCTTTCCTGTCTATTCACGACCCTGGGAAGCAAGGATGAAGCTTGGTGTTGGCAAATGTTCGATTTCGAGATTCCATAAAATTCCAAAAATTGCAATAAATTTTAGAGAATTTGGCAAATAAAAATAGTTGCGATTTGAAACCCTTCCCGTGCGATTAAGAGCCTGTTATTGAAGACCGAAATTTTTATTTTAAATTTAATTTAATTAATTTTTGGCAGTTTTAATTTTAATTTAAATTAATCTTTTTGACTTTTAATTTCTATAATTTCAAAAACTCATACTTCAACAATATCCAAGTGACCTCGAAAATAACTCATCTTGTAGAGAATTAAAGACTACATATTAGTTATATTTTCTCAGATTTTAAAAAATAATCATTGCCTAAAACAAGCAAAGTAAAGAAAAGTGGAATTTTGCTATAAAATGTCTTCGACCAATTTCATAAAGTCAACTGTTAAAGGGTGAAGCATTACTTTATTAAATTTTATTTTATGTTTTTCCTGCTAACTAATAAATTCTGCATCTTTCCTGTCTATTCACGACCCTGGCAAGCAAGGATGAAGCTTGGTGTTGGCAAATGTTCGATTTCGAGATTCCATAAAATTCCTAAAAATTGCAATAAATTTTAGAGAATTTGGCAAATAAAAATAGTTGCGATTTGAAGCCCTTCCCGTGCGATTCAGAGCCTGTTATTGAAGACCGAAATTTATATTTTAAATTTAATTTAATTAATTTTTGGCAGTTTTAATTTTAATTTAAATTAATCTTTTTGACTTTTAATTTCTATAATTTCAAAAACTCATACTTCAACAATATCCAAGTGACCTCGAAAATAACTCATCTTGTAGAGAATTAAAGACTACATATTAGTTATATTTTCTCAGATTTTAAAAAATAATCATTGCCTAAAATAAGCAGAGTAAAGAAAAGTGGAATTTTGCTATAAAATGTCTTCGACTAATTTCATAAAGTCAACTGTTAAAGGGTGAAGCATTACTTTATTAAATTTTATTTTATGTTTTTCCTGCTAACTAATAAATTCTGCATCTTTCCTGTCTATTCACGACCCTGGGAAGCAAGGATGAAGCTTGGTGTTGGCAAATGTTCGATTTCGAGATTCCATAAAATTCCAAAAATTGCAATAAATTTTAGAGATTTTGGCAAATCAAAATAGTTGCGATTTGAAACCCTTCCCGTGCGATTAAGAGCCTGTTATTGAAGACCGAAATTTTTATTTTAAATTTAATTTAATTAATTTTTGGCAGTTTTAATTTTAATTTTAATTAATCTTTTTGACTTTTAATTTCTATAATTTCAAAAACTCATACTTCAACAATATCCAAGTGACCTCGAAAATAACTCATCTTGTAGAGAATTAAAGACTACATATTAGTTATATTTTCTCAGATTTTAAAAAATAATCATTGCCTAAAATAAGCAGAGTAAAGAAAAGTGGAATTTTGCTATAAAATGTCTTCGACTAATTTCATAAAGTCAACTGTTAAAGGGTGAAGCATTACTTTATTAAATTTTATTTTATGTTTTTCCTGCTAACTAATAAATTCTGCATCTTTCCTGTCTATTCACGACCCTGGGAAGCAAGGATGAAGCTTGGTGTTGGCAAATGTTCGATTTCGAGATTCCATAAAATTCCTAAAAATTGCAATAAATTTTAGAGAATTTGTCAAATAAAAATAGTTGCGATTTGAAGCCCTTCCCGTGCGATTCAGAGCCTGTTATTGAAGACCGAAATTTATATTTTAAATTTAATTTAATTAATTTTTGGCAGTTTTAATTTTAATTTAAATTAATCTTTTTGACTTTTAATTTCTATAATTTCAAAAACTCATACTTCAACAATATCCAAGTGACCTCGAAAATAACTCATCTTGTAGAGAATTAAAGACTACATATTAGTTATATTTTCTCAGATTTTAAAAAATAATCATTGCCTAAAACAAGCAAAGTAAAGAAAAGTGGAATTTTGCTATAAAATGTCTTCGACCAATTTCATGAAGTCAACTGTTAAAGGGTGAAGCATTACTTTATTAAATTTTATTTTATGTTTTTCCTGCTAACTAATATATTCTGCATCTTTCCTGTCTATTCACGACCCTGGGAAGCAAGGATGAAGCTTGGTGTTGGCAAATGTTCGATTTCGAGATTCCCTAAATTTCCTAAAAATTGCAATAAATTTTAGAGATTTTGGCAAATAAAAATAGTTGCGATTTGAAGCCCTTCCCGTGCGATTCAGAGCCTGTTATTGAAGACCGAAATTTTTATTTTAAATTTAATTTAATTAATTTTTGGCAGTTTTAATTTAAATTAAAATCATTCTTTTTGACTTTTAATTTCTATAATTTCAAAAACTCATACTTCAACAATATCCAAGTGACCTCGAAAATAACTCATCTTGTAGAGAATTAAAGACTACATATTAGTTATATTTTCTCAGATTTTAAAAAATAATCATTGCCTAAAATAAGCAAAGTAAAGAAAAGTGGAATTTTGCTATAAAATGTCTTCGACCAATTTCATAAAGTCAACTGTTAAAGGGTGAAGCATTACTTTATTAAATTTTATTTTATGTTTTTCCTGCTAACTAATAAATTCTGCATCTTTCCTGTCTATTCACGACCCTGGGAAGCAAGGATGAAGCTTGGTGTTGGCAAATGTTCGATTTCGAGATTCCCTAAATTTCCTAAAAATTGCAATAAATTTTAGAGAATTTGTCAAATAAAAATAGTTGCGATTTGAAGCCCTTCCCGTGCGATTCAGAGCCTGTTATTGAAGTAGTAAATATTTTTTATTTTAAATATGATTTTTATTTTTTATGGAGATATTTTTTTATTGTCAAAAATTTTTCTAAAAATGTTTTCTTTTTAATATATTTATTTTTTTTTATTTAGATATATAAATTTTTACTTTTTTTCATTTAATTATTATATTTTTCTTTAAATATGTTATTTTTATTTCATAAGTGATTTATCTATTTTTCAATTTATTTTTATTTTTTATTTTCTTTTATCTTTTATTTCAAGTTTTCATTTTCAAGTGGTAGAACTCTTTAATATTTTTTTTATACTTTTTCTTTTGAATTAAATACCCCTTTGACCTTTTTTTAATAATGAATGTCTACATATTGTGTGGTCTGCAATCTTATACTCTTATTTTACCTTTGTTAAAACCCCAAGAGTAATTTTTTAGAGAATCGTGAGTATGATAAATTAAATTAAGAATTCCTCATCTTCCAAATATATCAAAAGCCAAAACCCATTAGTGAGAATTGGAAAACGAGTAGAAAGTGAAAATTAAAAAGTGATTTATAAAACCCTTAATTTAAACTATTAAACGATTAAATATTTAAAATTACAAAACATGGCAGACTTTGTTGCTGTCGAGTCTTTCAGCGAATACTGAGCTAGTGAGGCGAACTTAAGGTCATTTTGTAGCCCTTCGAAATCTCGGAGGAATTTGGGTGCTCGGGGCACACAGCACACGCCCTGGCGAAGTTGCGTTTGATGTAGTTTTCGCAGTCTCCCGGTCTACTAATTAATCACAACTCTCACTCAAGACAGCTGCATCAGGGAATGCCCAGTCTCTCACGCGAAGAAAGACCAGTCTGGAGATGTCATCGCCTGGAAGGAAGATCTGCTCTTGAGCATTGGCCTTGAGGAATTGCGATACCTGGGCGCGGGGATCAAGCAATGGGTACTGAGTGGCATCGGGCGCCTACCTATGGGCAAGCAGGGAGGCATTCAGCTGCTCCACGAGTGGAGTAGAGGAGTGCTCGGACATCGGGACCTCGTCATGAGTCGACAATGGCTGCTCGACTATGGGCTGCGCAAGAACTGTACATTCTTTGATGGCTTGGCCTCAGGAGGAGCGCTAGTGGTAGCAATTGCAGTGGGTTAGTGCTCTGTCTTCTCATCAGAGCCGTTGGACCCCCTTCTTTGGCCAGGGAGATGCACAAAGTCAGCATGCACAAGCACATTAGCAGACTACGAGGGCAACCTAGATTTCCTCTAACATGAGTTGCAGATTTCTTCAAAGGTTATTAGGAATTTATTTAGAAATTTCCTCTGGATCACAGAGCTTTTACTCTTAAGCATAAGCCACTTTTCCACCCCATGCCTGAATTGGAATCCAGAGACGCTACAGGAGAAGGGTGTTAAAAGCCCCCCTGGTGAAGGGGGTCCAACGGCTCTGATGAGAAGACAGAGCACTAACCCACTGCAATTGCTACCACTAGCGCTCCTCCTGAGGCCAAGCCATCAAAGAATGTACAGTTCTTGCGCAGCCCATAGTCGAGCAGCCATTGTCGACTCATGACGAGGTCCCGATGTCCGAGCACTCCTCTACTCCACTCGTGGAGCAGCTGAATGCCTCCCTGCTTGCCCATAGGTAGGCGCCCGATGCCACTCAGTACCCATTGCTTGATTCCCGCGCCCAGGTATCGCAATTCCTCAAGGCCAATGCTCAAGAGCAGATCTTCCTTCCAGGCGATGACATCTCCAGACTGGTCTTTCTTCGTGTGAGAGACTGGGCATTCCCTGATGCAGCTGTCTTGAGTGAGAGTTGTGATTAATTAGTAGACCGGGAGACTGCAAAAACTACATCAAACGCAACTTCGCCAGGGCGTGTGCTGTGTGCCCCGAGCACCCAAATTCCTCCGAGATTTCGAAGGGCTACAAAATGACCTTAAGTTCGCCTCACTAGCTCAGTATTCGCTGAAAGACTCGACAGCAACAAAGTCTGCCATGTTTTGTAATTTTAAATATTTAATCGTTTAATAGTTTAAATTAAGGGTTTTATAAATCACTTTTTAATTTTCACTTTCAACTCGTTTTTCCAATCTCACTAATGGGTTTTGACTTTTGATATAGTTGGAAGATGAGGAATTCTTAATTTAATTTATCATACTCACGATTCTCTAAAAAATTACTCTTGGGGTTTTATATATTTTTTAAATAGTTTTAAAATTTATTGAATTTAACAATTTTATAGTCTAATTTTTGTTAATTATATGATCCATTTAAAACTATTTTTTAAAATATTTTATCGGGATTTCATTTTTATTTAATATTGATAGTCCCATGGTTCAAATTCTAATTAGTTGATAACAAGTACATTTTGAGTTATCTTGAGTTTATATAAATATAGTATTATTAAATATTTATATTTATAAAATATTTTTTATATTTATTGAATTTGTTAAAATATGTCGTATAATTTTACTATAATACATTATAAAATTAAAATAATAATTAAGAATTATTTTCTTTTATCTAATAAATACTGAATTTAAATTTCCTGTTGTAATTAATAGAACTTTTATGTGCTCAATTGCTGTACAATTTTATAAAGAAACAAACTATTTTTATAATAAAAAGATTATTCTGTAATTTATAAAACATATTCAAGTTTATATAAAATTTTATTCTTTTTTAAAGATATTTAAAATACAATCATATAGTTAAAAGAGAGATGGGGGGAAATTATCATATTATTTTTAAACTAAATTTTGATTTATCAATGAAATCAATTTGCAAAAATTTTTACTTCACAATTATTATTCTACATTAACCGTAGTTATTTCTAATTCACTTGTTATTCTAGCTACTATAACAGTCTGTGATTCTTTTCCTGTTTTATTAATTTAAACTATTTAATTTGAGCATAATGTGATATAAATTAGGTAGTATTTGAATTACTAATCAACCTAAGAATATGCAGGAGGCAATGCATCGAGGCATTTGCCTTTATTGTCTGAATACTTACATCTCAGGAATAAAACTCGTTTGCAAGCGGATGATATGTTGTCTTCTTTTTACAATGAGGATAGTTTGACATGGACTGTTTATTAGGTATCATTATATTGGAATTATTAAATTATATTAATTATTTAATTTTAATTAATTAATTTAAATTTCCTTAATAGTATATAAATCCAGAAAAAATTAAAATATTATCCTTATAATTGAAATGAACTAATAATGATATAATTTTAAACTCAGAATAATGAGTAAACTTTGAATTCTTAAAGTTATTGCTCATGATTTAGCTATTTCTCAAACTAAAAGTATCCAATTAAATTGATTATTGCTATTATTATACAACTTATTATTTCATTTATTTAGATTGATTTTCAATTATGCCCATTTTATTATAATTGTAAAAGTTTAATAAATTTAATTTTGTATTTATTCAAATTTGATAATTAAAAGAAGTCAATTTATTTGATAACTTAAACAACAACTTGTATAATTAATAATGACAATTTTATCTAAACTGGGCAAGTTTAAAGATCTAGAATTTAACCTAGTAATTTAAAATTTTATATATATTACTATTTATATATGAATATAACAACATACTCTACAAAGCAATCATTTTATCTGCAATGCTAACGTGTTAGTGACATTCAACGAAATAATATGAAACCCAGAACGTTAAAATAGACCCAGAATTTAATAAGTACATTAACTGCTTTTTACTTACTTTGTGCTGAATATATTACACTGCACGTTATTTATATTAATAATATCATTGCATTAATTTATAGTTATTGCTGTTATCACCAAAGATGGTAGTTGAGCTATTAACAAATGAGTGTGACTGATGAATCAAGAGTGAGTGAATTGACTTGGGTCAAAACTAGCCCAACTCTCACTGCAAACAAAGACAACGCTTTGGAGTATAACTAACTAGAACAATTCCAAGGACTATGAAACATGAAGATACACAAAAGTCTTTAATTAAATGTCAACAATTTACAAGAATATAAATTATAATAGGAATAGGTGGAATCATTTGCTAAATGGTAGACATGGAATGCAATCACTTAAATAATAATGCTATCAAAAATTAGTATAATAAGTGAATTTTAGAAAAAATTACTCAAAATATATCATAGTAATATAAGAATAAGTTTCATTATAATTGTACTTAATAGTAAATCATATAAAATATGTAAAAATGAGAAACTTAAATATTAAATATTTTATCTATTAATTTATAACTATCATGAATTTGAACTAATTAATGTTCATTATTTATTATTATAAAAAGAATAGTTCTATAATTAAAAGCAGGAAGCAAGTCTTCAGCTACTGGTAACAATGCTAATTCATCAAACTATAATAATGAAAAACAATGGCAATTAACAAATCTATTCTATCACTAATGCAGTACTGATTCAAGCACCAAATATCATAGATAAGGTCACTGCAAATTACTCATCTTTGAGATTTTCTAGGATTGCTATTTATACAATTTAGTACTTTTACGAATGTCGGATTTGTTTTAACAATTATAATAATAATTATAGAAAACATTGCTTGGAAATCATTTTATGCCTTCATAGTTTAATTGTTAGAGGAAGCAATAAGGCAATTTGTGAACTATCTGCAAAAGGAAGCCAAAAGAATAGGAGTGTATTCAACACCCCTTGAATTTGATATCAACACAATCACAGATCAAGAGAGAATAAAATATTCACTATAGATACCTTGAAAATCAAGCATAGTTAAGAATATAGATTTGAATGAGGCTTCAAGCAGAAGGAATTAGAAAATAATAGATGTAAGTGATACGTATGGATGTAAAACTACCTACCCATAATTTTGGTGAATAATCATCATATTAGATGGATACTAGAACTGCAAGATTAAGTAGATTAGGTCTAGGGATGACTCATTCTAATCTCCTAAAATGTAATTATTTTATAACATTTAATATATAAATACATTAAAATTAGTTGAATATATATTTATAAGTGCTAGGTTGCAAGTAATTTTTTTATGACATCATGCTCAAGTTTATTGGTAAAAATATAAAAAATATTAAAATATTTGCTATTTTGTTCAGAAATATGACGACTCCCTGCCATCATTCTCTGGCAGTTATAATCATAACCAATAGAATATAATAATGACATTTATGATTATGATAACTACTCTAACCGCATGACATTTGAAGTTCTGGGTCAAACTATAAATGGAGAGTGATAATAAGAAGGAAGTTGGCGGTAATAACAGAATACTCTATTCATTGAAATTACATAGAGAATTAATCACAGAGTAGTGGAAGAGGTGATGACTTATTGATAGAAGATTAAACTCAGCAATAAAATAGTCTAATCTCATTAGGCATAAAGGAAGCAAACGAGAAAGATATGAAAGCTAAATGAAAATGAAGTAGCGCTGAAGTAGCACTTAAACAGCAAGCACAGAAAGGAAAGTTGGAACTTACATTTAATTGGCATAGTGTAGCGTGGATCATGAATAACATGCTAGATAGAGGAGAGAGAATAACTACAGATCCTGGGCCCATAAAAATAATTAAACCGTTATATATGTGAAAATAATAGCAATAAAAATTCCTATCCACCTTCTCTAAATTAATCAAGCAAAGGATATCACTATTTGTTTTGAACTAATTACATATTTTATTTGTACAACATATTAACCTTGAAATATATACTTATATCGAATTTTCATGATTAGTTTATTTTATAAATTCAAGCTAATTATTTGACCTATTTTTATGCATTTTATTGATTTTAAGAATTCTTTTAATTCTAATGATGATAAAGGTGGGGTAAAAGTAGCAAATTTTATTTACTTTTGTCTCACTTTAAGTACTTTGTTTTAGAGCTACATTATGAGTGCAAATAATAAATAGTCAT